>DWLS01005691.1:0-12416 GCA_018246255.1 Pachliopta kotzebuea | reverse complement strand
ATATATAAATATATATTATTTAATTTTGTTTATTATAGATTTGTTCATAAAGACACGAGTTTGATATCCAATTAGCTCTCAGAAAAGATAAAGATCACCAACTTACTTATATACATAAGTAAGAAGAACTTTTAGTGAACATGTACCTACAATCTTGACTTCTTATATTATGGAAAAGAGCTCTTAATCCCAGCAGTGGGAACTTGGAGTGGTTAGTTTATTATTTTATTTAACCTTGCAAATAGACGAGTGTGGCATTCACTTAATAGTAAGTAATACGCTTATCCATAACATGGCGCTGGTTAAGTACAACCGAGCACCACATTGCGCTCATCGCCTGGAATATATATTAAATCTCCCTACCCCAGTAATATAACTAGCTGTATCATTCAAACCGGTACACAGTAATATTTGCATATTACTATTCGGCGGTAGGAATAACGGCGGTAACTGCCAAGACAGTCTGTAGTAGAGACCTACCATTAGTAAGTTACTGATCTTACTTGACATTTCTTCATTAGAGCATTACTTATTTTGTACTTCGGTTATCTCTGATTCGATTCCAAACTTATGTAATAAATTTAAAGTGATATAGTTTTTTAAATCAGTTACTCGTTACTTAGTATCTTTCGAATTATACGAGAGAGAGTCATTAGGATCTTTCGACAGTTATAAAAGAGTGTGTAGTTGTAAAAACGCATATTAAGTTAACAGACTTAACAAGTGTAAACTTAGAAATCCTTTGTTTACAGTTACAATTGTAACGCGCTCCCACTTTCGTTTTTATTTTATTTACAAACGACTTAGTTTCGCTCTATACGTTAGTCGTAACAGAAACTCTGTATAGTGTAATATGAATTTATTTAGAACAGAGGCAACTGTCACATACTAAAGTATTTAAATAAATTAAAGTTCTCTCTGTGTGATTTGGGTAAGAGTTCTTACTTTCATATTCTATTATTTTCTTCTCTTATTCGTTTTAATTTTCTGACTCCATTCGTCATTGTATTACTTCTGCCATACATTTACTTACTATGTCGTGTTAGCGCTTAGCCCTGAAGTCTCAAGCTATCAAGAATAGGACTAAGGTAAGCCCTGCGTGTCGTAGAAGGAGACTGAAAGGGTTTTGAGAATAAGGTCCTTCACTGTACTTTGAGTGAGTCCGGACAACTACGAAGTGGTATCGTATTTTGTCGCAGCATACTGTCTATGCTGGGGAGAGCAACAGCTCTCCCTGGATATGCTTAGCATCGCAGGAAGGCACCGGTGAGTTCCGCAGGAGTTCCAGGGCCTTCCTCAACGCACGAAGGATGACCACCAAAGGGATTTTAGTGGGTATAAATCCCACATAACCCTGACTTTCCCCCAGAAGCAGAGAATCAATAAATTTCTCCAGCGAAAAAAAAAGGTCTTGTTTGCACTACATACTTCTGTTATTACTCTTTTACAGCTTTAGAAGAGTATGATCTTACTCATCTACATACTAAAGTTACTTATGATAGACTGAGTTTATATTTACCTATTATATTATTAATTACAAAGAATCCTTTATCAATGGACTACTGTAGTATAAAATAACATTAGAAAGAATTCTTACTACATATATTTGTATCAGATTTGCAAATCGTTCACCTAATATTAAGTGATACGCTTACTTATAACATACTGCTGGTTAAGATGGTAATAACACCACCACTGGTGCAGTACTGGTGCTTTATTGGTGATAGGTCTCTGTTGCTACAGACCGTCTAGGTAGTTACCACATCATCTATTTCTACCGCCAAATAGTATTACTGTTTTCCAGTTTGAAGGGTGTATTCTAGTGTAATTACTGGACTAATGAGATTTAAAATCTCATGTCTGTGTATACCATTATAACCAACCGCATGTTATGCCCAAGCGTATCACTTACCATCAAGTGAACGGTTTGCTCGTTTCGCGGCTGCATCACATATAAAATACACTGCATTCGACGCCTTGAGACGTAAAGTGTTACGGCTCGTTACCTCAGTAATATCACAAGCTTTACCCTTCAAACCGGAACACAGTAATTTTCACACAGTACTGTTTGTCAGCTGCACTTTAAGCTACAGTAGTACAAATCTAGATGATGTATATCAACAGAGACTTAGTTCTATATTTAGTCACCTTGTACGATGTTCTTGATTTGAGGTATGGTAGTAAGGATATAGTAAACATTCTCATATGTTACTTTACATAATATATATTTATAATTATTGTTAATACTATTACAAGTATATAATCATATCAAAACTCTTTCTTCTATATCGTTTACGATGTTTGAACTAGTTGTTAACTCGAACCAATTGTTAACTTGTCTCGTTCTCCCAATAAGGGAACCATGGAAGATCAATCTGCTCACCCAGTTGGATACTTCCACTTGACATATAGAAATGCGACCTCACTCTTACGGAAAATCGGAACCGGTTGTCGAACCCGCGACCCCGTACCCGCGGGCGAGCCACTTTCACTGCCGACACACATAACACACACCTCCCATAATTATGATCAAACATAACAACCTCTGCGTGAGCAAAGAGAAATTGCATATATTCTTGAAAGGAATTAAGTTTTAAAAATTTAAAAAAATCTTAACATAAAGTTAATAATAAATATATAAGAAGATGAAACTACTGAAAGTAAACAAAGAGGTTCTAATCTAACCATCCTACGTAGAGGTCTTAATTGAAAAGCTTTTATTCATCGCGACGAACATGACGGTCACTTGGTGGTATAGCCTGCTGATCAACATACGAGGCTCTGGCTCCACGCCAACCTGCATTGGCCAGCGTGGTGGGAAATGGTCCAAAATCCCCCATTATTTAGGGACGAAATGGAGATCACGGGAAACTACTGGAAGTCAGCGCAGTATCGATCGAAGAGATCTTTGGGGGAGGTCTATGTCCAGCAGTGGACGTTTATCGGCTGATGATGATAATGATGATTTGGGGAGGCATATATCCAACAGTGGACGTCTATCGGCTGACGATGACACAGCACCACATTGCTCTCGTTGCCTTAAGACGTAAGGTATTAACTCTCTTTACCTTGTAATTTTACTAGTATACAGAACCATTCAAATTTCAATACAGTAACGTTAGCTCATATTTGGCGGTAGAAATAGGTGCTGCGGTGGTACATACATAGATGGTCTCCGTTATATAGCCTACCACCAATAAATCCTCTACTGTATAATTAAATAAAGGACTATATGTATATCAAAATCAATCTACAATATTTCGATCGGAGCTGACGTTAAGCTGTTAAGTATTTACTGCGCTTCCGGAATAAATTTCAGGGTTGAATTCGTCAAAAAACAGTTTATAAGAATTTGAATAATAATTTCATCACAGTTTTTGATTTATTTGCGAAATTTGCATAAGTAGTAGGAATTTTGCGCAGCGCCGCGAATAGGTCGTATGGGCCGACCTCGTCTTTAGTTTCGTCAAGGCGAACCCAGTCAGCGGATTAGATATAGATTTGTTCGTGTAGGTGTCTATGGTCAATGAGCATAGGAGCATAATACAACACAGATAATATTACACCTCGTATCAAATAAACGAAACAAACCAGAGGTTTAACAGTAACGCATTATTTAGCCAACTTAATTGTCCCAACAGAGGGAGCAATGTGTGGACTATTTATTATAATATATAAAATAATACATGTAGGAAATATATGTTGATTAAATGCATACAGCAATGGTAAAGAATGTGAAAGTAATAAAGGTCGTATGTATATAGGATACATAGTTTACCTTGTGTATGTCCTGTCAGGTGCTGCTATCACATTTTTTCAAGAACTTGGTTTATAAACTATCACTGAATAGTGATGATGATGATAAGAGAGAAACAGATCCGCTTTCCCACGTTCCCACTTCACTTTTTAGCACTTTTCAAAACAAACACTTTCC
Organism: Pachliopta kotzebuea; assembly: GCA_018246255.1. Classification (NCBI taxonomy): domain Eukaryota; kingdom Metazoa; phylum Arthropoda; class Insecta; order Lepidoptera; family Papilionidae; genus Pachliopta; species Pachliopta kotzebuea. Next base: position 8,482 of record DWLS01005691.1, on the reverse strand, counting down.
ACACGCAGTCTCTCTATAGTAGTCTGTAATTGTTTGCTTAACGGTAGCAATGACTGTGCTAATATTATTAATGATTATACTCATAAAGTAATTACTTGTTCACACCTTAACTATAACTTAGCTTAAGCTACTACTTTCAAGATCTTTGAGAAAACTTTTAACACGTAAATAAGTTATCAGATTTAACATGCCGTTAAGCGTGTAATAGCTGCAGCAATTGAACGCTCTTTTAAAATCAACCACTCTCATCTTGTTAATGATATTTTGTTTTTGACAGAGCTCTGGGAAGGACTCGCGAGAGAACAGATTTGAAAGCAGCTCCGTCGAACAATAACGAAAAGAAAATTAAAAAAATGAAGCCAAAGCCACCAAAGATCCACCTCCTCCGTCCAGCTACAGCACCTGTAAAGAAACAAGAGGAGGAAGGAAGAGGATTTCAACAAGGAAAAATTCAGTCGTGGGTAATTGGTGGTGAAGATATTATCGATGATAGAGATTCGTTAAGTGAACAGTTTAGAAATAGCGATGATGCTAGAAGTGCATTCAACGGACACGAGTTTGAAGTAGAAGAGACCGACATAAATGAAACGGATGATGATGAAGTTAAAAAAGATTGGAATGATCTAAAGACTGATGTAGGTAGTTTCAGGAGAGGACGAGGCCTGATTTCAGAAGTATGGGAAATCGGGGAGAAGGCATTAGATGCGTTGGCTGAACATGTTATTGAAAACGAGAACGCCGAAAACGGTATCCAGGAAAAGAGTTCTTTCGTAGGTTTGTATTTATTTCATGTTTGATTTTTTTGTTAAGTTTATTATGTAAATTGTTCACGCGTTTGTTATAATAGTTTTGTTTCTACAACATTTGGGTCAGACGATTAAATTTTGAAGGTTTTTGCTTCCTACCAGGGTCAGTTCACTGGAAGGAAAGAGGAAAACAATATTTCCGATCTATTTGGTTACAAAATTCTGTACTAATAGTAATATTTATAAAAACCTACTTTAAATGTGTGTGTGTAAGAAGCACTATTCTTGTGATGGAAAGTTCATGTTCCAGCAGTGATACTATTATGTGGGCTTTTTATTATCATTTATTATTATGCCTTACCCACTTACCATCAGATTCTTATCATAGTATAACAAAATCTAGTTCAAAGTTTGCTTTACTTTTAACTAGCGCATAAACAATTTATCAATTTTTGGTCAAGGTTCTTCAGATAGTATTAGCGAGGTAAAACGTACCTGGTGGGCGTGATAGGCTCGGGGCATAGTTCCGTTGACCCTCGAAACAAATAGTTACGGAAATTGGAAACATGTTACATATTTATATTCAAAGTTAAATTTTATGAAAAACCTTATGCAGTAGTCAGACATTCCCAAACTAATTGCTGGTAAAAGATATTTTATCTGCGAACGTTGGTCACGGCGAGATATAAATATTTAGACCTAAAAAGCAAATGACATCGGCGGTCCATTGGATGCTGGTTATTAACCAATTAAATCATAGCACATTCAACTGGAGTACACGTTTGCATTTTATTGCGCCATTACCTCAAGTAAATTATTATTGGAGATCGCTCAGCGTCATGTTTTGCTCCGTAAATGTGTGCCATCAATGCATCAATGATTATAGCTCAAGATCAGGCATCAGTAGAGAGTTCCGTATCGATATAGAATTGCGCGGATATCCAATTTAACCACCTGGTGTAGTAGTTAACCGCTTATTTAGTAAACACGGAGGAACCTAGTTGGAATCCAGATTATTACAGATTTTAATTCACGTAGTTTTTTAGTATTTGTCTAGCTTAACATCTAGTTAATGCTAATCTACTTCCACATTATACCTAACACGTCAGGTTCCAACATTTGAAAAAAATCTAGGTATTACTTAATTTGACAACAACCATGTCTTTAATCTTCTGGCTTTCTTGATTCCAAATTTTATCTTATTAATAAAAGAAAAAGGTTTCCCTGATAAAGGAGAGTCTATATATATATCTTATAAACAATTTTAGAACAGAGAGGCAAAAAGAAGAAGAAGAAGAAGGCAATCCTCAAGCTGCTGATCTTGGGCGCGGTACTCAAGGCCAAAATAGGCACCCTGCTACAAATACTCTCGTTCAAACTGCAAGTGAGTAAAATGTCACTAATTTATTGTATTTCAGTTAGAAAGAAGTTCTAGCCAGTAAAATTACTGGAGTAACGATACTCAAAATGTTTTAAAGGAATGAGTGTATAATTACGGTGTATCTTACTCTAACACTATACATAAAAGGATAGAAGAGAATACAGGAGAGTCTCAGCAGTGGAAAAATTTAAGGAACCCGTTTCTTATTTATTTAAAAGATTGAAAATAAAGAGTTCTATTTCAATGAAGAGATAAACTAGACCAGTGTTTCCTAACGTGAGGTTTAGTCCTAAGAAGGGGGCAATTCTGTAATTTAAAGAGGCAATCTAAAACTTTTAAAAAAAATATCTGTAGTAATTAATTGCATTTTTTGCGTTTTGAAGGGGATTGGATAAAAATAACAAAACATGAGAGAGTCATAAAAAAATTTTGACTCAAAAGAAGGACTTAGGATCAAGAAGATTGGCAAACACTGGACTGGATTGTTCATTTATTTTTTATATCTACCTGCCTTTTTGTTATCCAGTAATTTAAAAGCATTATTTATTAATATTAATATAATAAGACTGTGACTGTTGGACAGTAAAGAATAACATATGTAATATTTTTGTGTTATATTGCGTGTGATCGATTTGATACTTTTTATATTGTGTTCAATGTTTTCAGGTGAAGTTCTTCATAATCGCGCTGATAGGGCTCGCTATCAACCTGGCGAGATTCTGGGTCGAGCTGAAGAACAAGCACCAGCAGCCGCAGAAGGTAAGCCGACTTTACTTCTTTTTATTACTGCAGCATTCAGAGCGAGACGGACAACAGCTAAGAAAATCTCACATTTAAGTTTTGATATTCTCAACTTGGACTCTTACAGCGCTAAAATTATATCCAATTTAACTGATGTCCAGATGAAACCTGTTCCAAGGCATGTAAACCTGAACCTGGTTTCCGGAGCGGGTAGAGGCAACCCTCTTCATTGAACCGGTTACTTTCTTAAGATGCATGGTATACTTAAGACCGGTTAAAACCTGGTCTTTGGAGGTCTGTTGTCGGAGACCATGTAGGTTTGCAGCTGACAAACAGTACTGTGCAAACTATTGTGTTCCGGTTTGTAAGGTGCTGTATGCTAGCAAAATTACTTTAGTAACGAGATTTAACGTATATCTTAAAACGATGAGCGCAATGTGGTCATTTTAACCAGCGTCATGTTAAGGGAAAGTATGTCACTTACTATCAGGGGAACGTATTACTTGACGAATATAAAAAACTTGGTGACTGCTTTATATGCGAATCAATTTTTGGCTCATAAATATTATGTTGTATATATTCTAGGTTAATAGTGGGTATATCCTAATTCAGTATTTCTCAACCTTCTTGGTCCATGTCCCACTTAAGTAGAAATTTTTCTTTGTCCCCCGCAGCCTTGTGATTTTTATCCAATGCCTCCCAAACTTACGATTGCTCCCCTATATAATAGAATTGCCTTCTTATGGAGCCTTTGCCCTTCTTTGATAAAGACTATGTTGAATAGTTATACAGTAAAGTACATTATACAGTATTTTGTACAATCCTTTTACTCCTCACTACATAAAAAATGTATTTGAATTTGTTTCCGATTCCCATAGCCGGACCATTCGCTCCTCAATAAATCTTTTCCTTCGTGTCCCTATTTATTTCTCTTCCGTTTATCAAAACGCTTTTTCTGTCACGTTGGTCCGCTTTTGGAACTTCTTACCTACGCATATTCGATATGCAAAATCGAAATTTACATTTGAAAAATTTCTTTATAACTACTATCTTACACTTTAAATACTCCTTCCTTTCCATTTGTGCTATTTGCTGGCTACTTTCGTCTAATGGTTGAGTTTCCTCATTATTAAGTGCACCACTATCTTTTATTGTGTTTAGTTTATCTCTTTCTTTTTTTACAGTGGATTGTATGGAAGAGATTGCATTATAAGCAATAAGACCGCCCATTGTACATTTTTATTCAATAGTCTGTATATATTATTCTCGTAACCCGGTGTACAATAACGAGTTTTATTATTATAAATAGTTTCACGCAGTCAATAATTTCAACTAAATATCATTTAGTTAAACCCCTACAAAACCGTTTTGGGCCAGTGTGGTGGGAGACGGTCCAAATCCTTCAATTATTGGAGGAGTACGTCCAACAGTGGACGTCTATCGGCTGGCAATGAAATATGCGGAAACGAACTAAGCGTGCATCGGAACATTTTCTATGAAAGCATCGGATACTTACACCGTAACTTTCCCCTCGTTTACCATATTGAATAGAAATCCATTTGCAATGTAACACTTTTCTGTTTTAACGTACATCTTTATATATATCGTTTATACTAGTGTCTCCCAAGGTGGGGCGTGGGCGTGTCAAGGCATCGGTGAGTTTCTTAGGAGATCTCGAAGCCTTCCGCAATGCACTGAGGATGACCACCGAGAGGATTTTAGAGGGTATAAATCCCACATAACCCTGACTGCTTCCAGCAGAGTATCTTCCAGTAGATTTCCTTTGCGTTAATAAAGGCCCTCGAGGTGTCTGTCGTTTAGTAAAGCAATCTGAAAGTTTAAAAGAAATACTAACATAATTATGTTTTTGGAGGGTATTGGAGAAAAATCCTAAGATCCGTGTTGAGCATATAAATATTTTACTCAAAAATGGGACGTGGGATTAAGAAGGTTGGGAAACACTGGTTCATATTGGGATGACAAAGCGAATAGGTTGTACTGATGACAGATAGATATGTCTATAACGATGTTGTTAGGATGTTTACACGACACAATATCGTTTTAAAATATGCGATGATTAGGATTGTACACTAGGTGTTAAAATGGATATAGTAGAATCAAGTAATAAGATTTTTATTGATGGTAGGTCTTCGCTCCTAGCTAGGTACGGCCGAAGCTCAGACTTTACTATGTTCTGGTTCAAAAGATGCTGTATGAGACGTAACAACTGTTTCAAGGCGACTATCGCAACATAATGTTGTGTATATCATCTTAACCAGCGACACGTTGTTATCGCGTATCGCTTACTATCAGATGAACTCCTCCGTCGAATAAAAATAAAGTTTTGTTTTAATTAGCAATTATATAATTATCACATAATATTAAGTAATGATGAGAATAAAGCGTGATCATATACAACACTGACTCTCATATGTATGATAGAGGAGGGATTATAGGAAATTATTGGGGTAACGAGGCAATTACTATTAAAGCGACGAACAAATTGTTATAGATTGTATTAGTCTTTGGTTGTTTTGTGTGTCAAGGGGTTTAAGGGATCCCACACAAGGTCTCGCAAGAACCAAGCCAACGTCACCTGCTGTTGTATCATGCTAATCAACAAACGAGGTTTTTGCTCCAACCAACCCGCATTGGGCCAGCGTGATAGGAGACGGCCCAAATCATTATTGGGATAGGCGTATCCAGCAATGAAAGTCTATCAGCTGATGATGATACAGACCATTATATTGGTAAAAAGAGGGTGTTTGTTGTGATGCAAAACCCCCATCAGGTGGAAAGACGATCTGCTGAAGGTCTCGTGAAGAGCTTACTATAGAAATGATCCTATGAAGTAAGGTCTTGATCTGCTGAAAATCGCAAGAATCCGCTGGATGCAGACAGAGTAGAACTGATCGTTGGGAATCCATGGGATGGAGATCTTTAAAATGGGTGGGGGGCTATGTCCAGCTGTGGGCGTTTATCGGCTGATGAATGTTTGATTGATTGTATGCAGGTTGTTGATTGATTGTCTTCGCAGCAGTGTAGTGGGAGACAGCTCGAATCATTCCATCATTTAAGATAAGAACAATGAAGAATGTTATTATGTGACCCCAGAATTGAACCTTGAACATCTGAATTACGAAGATATAGTATTATTTTTATATAATTAAATAAAAGAAAGTAAGTGAAGATAAGTAAACATGATCCTGCCGCGCTCGTGAAACGGAATCACTTTCTCCGTTGAGTCATGGTGAGGTCGCGCGGCGTCGCTTCATCCACTCGCAGATATCTACCGGTTTAATAGAAAAAAAAACCACTTTCACCACCAATTAGTCGATCACGAATTGATAGTGATGATATACACATGTTTATATATAACTATATTTTATATAACCATTAACCGACGTTTCGATTTATGAGCGGAAGCTATGGTTGTGTGGATTGAGCTGGCAGATATCATGACCTTATAGTCATCACAGAGTTTATTTTAAAACGATACCTTTCACCTGATGATAAGTGATATGCTTGACCATAACACGACGCTGTTATTCAAAGAGGCGAATAAGGCGTTCACCTGATGATAAGTGATACAGTTACCCATAACATGACGCTAGTTAAGCTGGTATACACAACACCAGAATGCACTCACTTTTAAACGTTAGTTATTGCCTCCTTACCTCAGTAATTTCATTAGCATACAGCATCGTCTTACTGGAATACAGTAATGTTTACACAGTACTGTATGTGGGCTGCAATAGGAACTGCGGTGGTACCTACCTAGATGGTCTGTAGCAACAGAGATTTACCACCAGCAATTTTTTTTAAGGTTTGCAATCTGATCTACTTATAATAAGCTTGCTGCGTTTCAAAGACTTAATATTTGGTATTTTATCTAATTAAATTAATTAGGTTTTTCTAAACTAGAAACCAAACTAAATCATGGTTTTTTTTTTCAATTTATTAACGTGTCATTCTTGATAGGATTCTTTCAGGTATAACGGAGTATATATATATCGTTTGCTTAAGTAGCCAGTTAACAATATCCTTTTGGTAGCAGGTGATATACTATGAGCACGCGCAGCACCAGCACCATTACGAGCACGAAGACGAACCTGGCTGGGGACCCTGGTCCAGAAGCATAGACCCAGAGGTACAGCTATAACTCTACCAATGGTTTATATATCACATTGTGCTTTTGTATTTCTTCTACTTTTACATCTTGCTAAAACAATTTATAACAACGCCATCTAGTGTTAAATTACACAATTCTTTATTTTACTTGTGATCAATCCAGATCCGAGACAGGTGTGTTCCTAGCAGACTGATTACTCATAATCTCACATCAATCAGTCACTATACACTACATGATTGTCACTTAACTTCACGTGAAATAGAGGTCAAGTATTATTTTTTGTATAACGGACGTTCTGTTACAATTAGTAAGAAACTAGATACCAATTCCTCCAGTACAGGATTCTTTACTATAGTATTTAGTGGTTTCCTGTTATACAAATTTACGTAACTAAAAGCAAACATCTTCTCCCTTCTCTGCTTTTTTCTTGGTAAAATTTTTATAAGAGAATATTAATGTACAGGAACTGGAAGTCGATGGAGAAGTGGAGGCGCATCGACCGTACCGCGCGCAGGAGCGCACCGCCACCGCCAGGCCCCTGCTCACGCTCTCGTAGCAGAGGAGGGATCACTAGAGGACCAGGATTATATCCTTCGCAGTCCGGAGAAATAGTCCTTACCGTCTATACACCATAACCTGCCTGTTAAACACATAGGTTTCGTCGGAAACTTTAGGAAACTAAGATTAAAAGGCACCAAAAGCCTTCTTTTGCAGATGAGAAAGTATCTCCACCTAGATTTTTTAATATTACTTGTTTAACGAGTAACATTGCTTTATGTTAGTACCAAGTCCTAGCGAATTTTAGTTTTAGTAAATTATTTATTAATTTATTTATTGTAATTTAAGTTTAAGTCAGCCATAGCGGTTCGATTGTATTTGTTTTGTGTGATTGTTGTATAGTAAATTTGGTGATTCGTGTGTTTGTTTTTTATTTATTACCTCCGATTGTACAAAAGAGCCATGTCCAGCAGTGGGCGTTTTATCTGTAGATAAAAATAACATAAATATGCAAAGCAAGTGTAGCATAGTTACAATAGACTTACCTAACATTGCCAATGTATATCTTATATACAATATATTAGCGCCACCTTGAGGTAAAGTACGACAAAATTATTGAAAATTGAGATTTTTGCATTATACTAGTAGTTTAAATAAAGATACATCCTTAAACATCGATAGAGAACGATAATTATATTGTAACTGGAACACTTCACGAAGTCAGTTCCGAAAGACTAGACCAATTTTGGGCTAAATTTAAGCGCTATTAATGCTGCGTATAAAGTCATGATCGTTCTTCAGGAGAGAGTTCCATCGCCTATGAACTTGAGCTTCTGGTGAAAGAAAACATAGCTCCAACAGCCGCTTTCAGTAACATAGTGTAACGAATTATAATAATTCATAATGATAAATGAATTATTTTATAGTAATGTCATATAACGGAAGACATTACAACAGCTTACATAATTATTTATTTCGATTAAT
>DWLS01005690.1:0-12419 GCA_018246255.1 Pachliopta kotzebuea | reverse complement strand
TCCTATTTAGGTATGCTGTAAGAGAACTCTTTTTAGGGTTAAGCTCGCCTTTGTGACACTATGTTACTTTTATTAAACTAGTATTATTATATATATACGTGTAAGTGTACAAAAAAATAAATTATACATTCCATATTTAAACGACAATGTTCGTCCGTCAACATTTTTCAATCTCGAGAACTACAAGGGGTAGGAGCTAGTGCTGAAATTTGTCATACAGACAGATCTCGCTTAGATAAGATCAGAGCCGTTAGAATTTTGTTGGTATGTGGTCGGGTTCCCGAATTGTTGGTGCACAAAGTTTCAGAATTTTGTATGAGCCACTTGTATTATTTAATATATTCATTATTCAAGATTCAGGGAAAGAGAAGTGCGGGCCGCAGGACATCATGGCTAAAATACCTACGTCAATGGTTTGGAAAGAGCACCCGTTCGTTTTTTAGATCCGCGATATTTGAGGTCCAAATTGCCGTAATGATCGCCGATCTTCAGAAGAAGATTTTACCTTAATAAGAAGAAGATTTAATATATTTTAATTTATGTATCCTTATTTAAACGACAATGTCCATCTGTCTGTCAACAATTTTCAATCTCGAGAACTACAAGGGGTAGAAGTTGGTGCTGAAATTTGTCATACAGACAGATCTCGCTTGGATAAGATCAGAGCCGTTGGAATTTTGGTGGTATGTGGCCGGATTCCCGAATTGTGGGTGCCCAAAGTTTCAGAATTTTGTATGGGTCACTTGTTTATATAAAAACATATCTCTATGCCTCGAAGCGATCTGAGAAGCAAAGCGTTTATCTTAAGGTAAGATGCGCTTGTCTATAATGACGCTAGTTAATAAGGTATACACTAAGACATAATGTGTTGTCTCATTATCCAAATAATTTCATTAGTATACAGCCCTTCAAATTGTAACGTAGTAATGTTACTATTTCGTGTCAGAAGTAGGAGCTGTGGTGGTATTTACGTAGACTACCTTCGACAACAGAGACCTACCATTAGTTAAAGACATGAGGAAGATTCTAAATGAGGTTCAGATGAGGAAACCGGTGATTTTATGAAAAAGTGTATATCTAATTTTCTTTATCACAGTTCTTTCTTAATAATTGACTTTACTACTTATTACCTCTGCTCTTATAACTACAACCAAACAGTACAGTATAAACATTACTGTCTTCCGGTTTGAAGGGTGCTAGTGAAACTACTGGGGTAACGAGACTTAACATCTTACGTCTCAAGACGACGGGCGCAATGTGTTGCTGTAACCAGCGTTACTTTATTCGAATAACAAAATAATTTAACGCTATTATTAGTAAATTTGTTGAAGATAATAAAAGATACCTACTCTGTCTTGAGTCTGATAAGATACTCATACTTTACTACCAGCTGAAAAATTCTTAGGCAATAATCTGCAAACTTACACCAGTTCGCGATTCAAGTGATAATGTAGGTGGCAGTAAAGTAGACAGTAATAAGCGAGATGGATTTGTTGGCAGCGATTTGCATATAATGTCGCTGCGGCGTTGTAATTACGGTAATTGCCGCCGCTGTGACACGAATGAGCTAACAACACTGACATTGCTTGTTTTTTTTTTAATTATTCTCTCATAAATTCAAAAAGCACAAGAAATGCTCTTGATAACTTTGTTGTAATGGAATATTGTTGTTAACTACAAAGAAGTTCCATCTACTATCATGTAATTCTTTGTCTAGATACCGTTTTGCTACCACCGCAGTTGCTTCTGCTGACAAACATAACTATGCAAACTTTACTGTATTCCGATTTGAATTGCTAGTGAAATTACCTAGGTAATAAGACTTTGTTATGTCCAAGTCCACGTTAAGTGTATCACTAAGCATCAGGTGAACGTCTTGCTTATCTCGGCACTAGGAGAAATTCAAAACAATGACTACATTTTATGAGAAATCAAACAACTATATAATAGTCAAAAAAATGTAATAGATTATTTGATTCTTCTTAGTGGTTGCTTTATAATACTTCGATCTAATTCGGTCCTAGGACCATGTATGTGGTGGTGGTCAAGGGTTTCCACGAACCTATCTTGCAGGTCGTTTTGTCCTTAAAATCTGTAATTTTGACTTTATTTCATTTATCGTCAATATGATAACTGCACTGTTTTAGCAGTGACATAGGAGAGTTTAGAAACACAGGAGAGTGTTGTCAAAATGAGATCTCAACTTATCAGGTGTAGCAGAGGGTGTTGAAGTAGATGAACTAACAACTTTCTTAATTAATAATTAATCAAGAGTAATTGATTTGTCCGATTGATCAAAGTTACTAACTTTGTACTCAATAAATTAATACAAATAGTTTCATGTCATAGTATTTATGATCGCATTAAAAGTGTGTTTTAATATATATGAAAAGGAGTGAAGGGGTCCCACACAAGCTCTCGGGTCCCAAGTCAAACTCAGCTGCTCGTGCAAGTCAAACTCAGCTAATCAATTAACGAGGCACTGGCTTCCTCGCAACTGTTCTAGGCCAGGGTGAGAGATAGCCCAAATCCTCCCAATTATTCGGGGTGGCTTACGTCCAGTAGTGGACGTCTATCGGCTGAAGAAGATGAATTATAAGTGAATTTTATAACGATATAACAAACCGGAAAAGACAGACAAAAAGGAATGTTTCTGTGAACGCGAAACAAAACGTAGTTGTATCACACAACAGATAATAAAATGTCGAAACTGTGACAAGAGAATGACAACTAAATTCGCAGAGCGGGTCGCGAATGGAGTGAATAAAAAAAAATTAGCATTTCGTGTATCGTTTGGGAGCCGACACGGTTACGACGAGATCACTATCGGCGTATAACAGAACTGCGACAGTCACCGCACCGCTCCCCACGCACATCTCCCACTATTGTTGCCGGTTTGATGAACGAGGAATCAAGAAGACGGAAGGTACCCAATGATGAATGTATTTAATTTTAACCAAACCTTTTTTCTTACATATATTTACACTTTATAACCAGCAAGATGAAGAAGGCAACTGGAAGTAGATCTCTGTTGATACAGACCGTCTAGGTAAGGTACCGCCGCAGCTTCTTTTTCTACCGACAAATAGTTACATGCAAATATTACTGTGTTTACTGAATGATGTTGCATGCTAGTGAAATTACTGCGGTAACGAGATTTAATAGTTTGCGATTTTAGGCGACGAGCACAATATGCTGCTGTGTATACAATTTTAACCAGCGCCGTGTTATGGGTAAGCGTATCACTTACCATCAGATGAACCTCTAACTCGTAGAATAAATCAAGAAAACATTTAGGAGAGTTGACTGCGATGGTATGGTCATTTAAACAGAAGATCCTCTATGTTTACAATTAGGAACTGCGGCTTTCTCTTAACAGTAGAAGAACAAAGACGTGGTGGCCAAGACTGATACATAATGTTGTCGAGGGAAGTGGAGAAATAATAAGGAAAGCTGACTCCACAACCATATAGGATAGGGGCTAGGAAAATAGAGAATCTATACTTTATAAGTCCAGTGCTATCTATATACAGCATCTACTTTTGATATTAAGAGATTTTTTGTAACTAATTTCTTAACGTCTTCCTATGCCTTTTATATTCTTTGCATTTTCTAATTCTACTTCATATAGTCTGATTCATTTAATCTGCTTATTTTATATCCGAGTTTGATACTTTTAGGTTTAGAATTTTTATGTTTACTAGTATCATAGTAATTACTAATATATACGAAACCGGAAATTGTTACTTTGGTTATATTTTTGTGAAGTCATGAAATTCTGCAGTATTGATACCGTATCCAAAGAGGACTGCATCATGTGAACGTCGAATCGCAGAGACATGTAACAAATTAGCTAGATTTTGTTCCCGCGGTTCGCCTACAAATTGCTATACGAGATTGTCTATTGTTTGTTGAGTATCGTGCTGGCTATCTCGCCGGCGAGTTCCGCGTTCAGACCTCGTGCTATGTTATGAACACACTTATTGTCTTATAATTGCGCTCGCTTATATGGCTTTGACCTCAAACAACCAATTCTTTAGTTACTACATACCTGACCTCTATCTTGACGAAGTAACCTGGCGAGCCAGACAATCACCTTATGGATGATGATAAACAAAGCACCACATTGCCTTTATCGTTTTATAACATGACGTGTTAAGTTTCGTTTCCACAGTAATTTCACTGGCTTACAAAACTTTTCAAACAGGACCACAGTAATGCTTGTAGCTGCTGCGGTACCTATCTATAAGGTCTCCAGCAACAAATACCTACCACCATACTCTGGTCTGTTCAATCGTATTGTTTCTTCAGTTTTTACTTACAAGCTAAAACAAAGGGGTGTTTAAATTCTGAAAAGATTACCAATTAACTCTGGGGGTCTCTTAATTAGTCCCCATTGTAATATGACAAGAGAACCGGCAATTTTGGTGAGACCTTCAAAATTTATACACACCGCTAAGTAATGAGGCGAACATATTACCTTAAACAAAATATCTTCTCTAGAGTAAAGGTGATAATATATTTAACTTTAAACTTTTTTGGAGATGTCTTGTTATACTTCATCATTACGGACCTCCATCCATACACCGCAACTTGACTAGTATTTGGTTTCATTATCATCAGCCGATAGAAGACATCAACTGCTAGACATAGGCTTCCTCTAATAATGGGCTAAATGTGGAGGAAGCCAGAGCATCGTCTGTTGATTAGCAAGCTACACTACGAACAGGTGAGGTAGACTAAGGTCTCGTGAGTTGTTGTGTGGGTACCCTTACACCCCGTTTAGTTACTGGTGACACTTGGTTTACTGTCGTTATATACATGATTATCAACTTCTCCAAACGTTGGAAGTTGTCAAGAGATTTTAGTAAACATAACTCTCCTCATAACCCTGTCTTTAACGAATGGTATCCTTTCAAAGATTTCTACCTGGTTACTAAAAAAAGTATTTTTTTTTTAACGAATAGATAAATATTGATTCCTTATATTTATTGTTTAGTATTTTATCAATTAAAGGCCTTAAATTACTAGTTAGTATTATTACTATAACATGCGGATCCCTTAATCGGTCAAACTTCCTTCAGCTCCTTCTGTAAGTCTTCACACCGTTATTGACTAATTCATTTCCTGCTGTTTGTGTAACCGTGTTTATGTAATTCGCGTTGAAGGTCTGTGTGTATCCACATAATGTTTGGTCAACAAATCACGGGAGGGACTTTCAAAAACATTTAACTAAATCACCGTTTCTCTCCGAAAATGGTCTTCTAAAGATAATTACAGGCTTCCATCGGAGCGGAGTCACTCTCCGAGCTGGTCCCGGGCAACTAATCAAAGTTTGTGAGAGGGCGCGCTGTTTGTGGCCGTTATTAAATCTGACATAGAATTAGTGTGTCGCCGAAAGAGGAATGGACGTGGTGGTTGCGGCTAGCGGTTTTGGTTTTTTGGTGATTACAGCCGCGGGCAGACTTATTGGCTTGTCACTGATCAGGCCGGGGCCCCGATGCACACCACAAATGTAACTGCTAAGTTATTAAAATTACGAAACGCCGTCCGAGGTCACAACTGACGTATTGTAATTTAGCTTGCAAATTGAAAACATATTAGTTGATCAATATAAACGAGTAAAGAAAAGAAGTTCTCAATTATTAACACTTCATCTTCCTATTTCATTTATAACTATAAAAACGGTTATGATTAATTACATAGTTTTAACTTATTATATAACTTTGTATTTTATAAGTTTCTATTTATCATTAATAAAATTTTAAGTTATAAACTTAATATTTACTACAGACGAGAAAATATTACTGTATTTCAGTTAGAAATATACGTATTTTAATTAGTATTTATATCGTTATTATAGAAATACATTTCTAACGACACACAAGTTTTAATGAGAGGTTCGTCATAATCAGGACTAAAGTCCAATGCGGTGATATAAGCTAATCTCGGCACGTAAATTTGCGTGATATCGCGTGCTCTGACAAGATGTATTCACGTCAACTCGCCAAGTGCAAGGGTATCGGCGGGCTAAGTGCTGAGGACGGCGAACGGAATGCTAATGAAGTTGTGTAAGACGGCGGTGCGACAACTTGAATGTATGCTCTTAATTAAACTAACAACCCGTTTGCTTTATGAACAGAGATAACTTAAACTTCTGTTGCTTATTAGTTAATGTAGGAATGTTTTTTTATATATTTACTTAAGTTCATAAATTTAACAGTGACTGAACTGTTAATGCTAGCCAATCTTTAAAGTCCCCGACTCGATATCATTACCACTTGTCGCTAGGGTTTCTCCTAATCCGACTGGATTAGAACCCCCGTAACAGAGTAAATCTAAAGAAATTTTCTTTAATGTTGACACGAAGAGATAAACAAAACGTACACTTGATTGTAAGTGTTGCGCTTATCCATAACAACGTAGCGCAACTTAAGATGGTATACACAGCGCTACATTATGCTCGTCGTATTGAGAGGTAGTGTTTTAAATCTCGTTACCCCAGTAATTTCACTACCATTCAAAACACTTCACACTGGAACATGGTAATATGTCTACTGTTTGTCGGCTGCAACAGGAGCCGCGGTTGTACCTACCTAGTTGGTAGTTGGTCAGTAACAACAAAGACATTTCAGTATATATTCCGTATGCTGCTATGTAATAACTGCTTCACCATACACGATCTCATTATCACTTAATTCTACGTGAAATTAAGATCATGTATTAGCATATTCCCTTCTTTCCTCCTATGTATTTATTCTATATATCTATAAGGATTTTTACACTGCATAACATTACGCTCCTACTAACTATTACTACTTTATGTTGTATAAAGTTACATGTGTGACAACTTAAAGTATCAAGAAGTTGTGAAGGTTGACATACGAGCCGTGATACGATAGCATTTGACGGGTGCTTACAAACGAACATAAATCCGATAAAGTCGGACACAGTCCGACACGCGAGCTGGTGTACAGGGCTGATAAAAACAACCTGAATTACAACGACAACTGTCCTCACGTACCTTATTACCGGGTAATTTATTCTACTTACGTTGTCACTTCGATATGTTACTGATATGCAATATTACTTTAAAAGATTTAAGCTTACAGCAGTTCACTTGAGAATAAGTGATTTTTCTGAACTCGCCCGACAAGTTCATCATGTTGTCGTCATATGTCTTCAGCATTACCTTAACATATGAGAAAAATATGAAATGAGATGTTGGTGAGAATGTTTATACAAAACTGATCATCAATCATCATCAACAGTGTACAGCTGAACGAGACCTATCCCAAGGAACGACATTTAGTCTGGTACATGACACTACTTAGTACTAATTTGCGATTTACTTATATGGTCTCAAAATAATGAAACCATTTGAAAACCTAAGCTTATTTGGCCACAGCTTTTTAATTTTTTTTTTACTTAATTCCTTTCCTTTCATCATCAGTTGTTAAACGCTCGCAGCTAGACATAGGCTTTTCCTCTAGATCTCCTCTCCAACCGCTACTGCTCTGTCTGCATCCAGAGTTATGTGTTCTTTATCTTCATTTAAATCACGTTCTATATATTCATCCTTCTCTTTCTTTCATCTCGTTTCTTAGTTAAACACTTCTCTTCTCTTTGATACTATATGGTATTTTCTTCTTTCACACCTCTCATTTAAACGAGGAAGACATTCATGTTAAGATGTCTGTTAAAAGTTTACTGTTATATTTTCTACTATGGTTTTATCTTCACCATTATCAGACCCTTCATCAGGGATTTCCTCGTCTATCGTTTCTGTTAACATCTTTCACAAAACCGCGACTTTTACTAGATCTTCATACTTTTGGGAATCATTTTACATCATCGTCATCAGCCAACATACGTTCACTGAATATGATCGTCTCCTGAAGATTGATTGGTCCGATTGATCAAAGTTATTAACTTTGTACTCAATAAATTAATTCCAATATCATAGTATTTTTGATCGCATTAAAAGTGTGATTTAATGTATGTAGGGGTGTAATGGGTCCCACACAACAATTCACGGGATCCAAACCAAACTCTTTAGCTCGTGATTCAGCCTGCTAATCAACAAGGTTCTGGCTTCCTACCAACCTGCATTGGGCCAGCGTGGTAGGAGATGGCTCAAATCCTTCCATTATTGGTGGATTCCCATGTCCAGCAGTGGACGCCTATCGCTTGAAAATGATATTTAAGTAAAAACATGTAATAATTTCGTTTGAATTTGTAATTTATACTGTAAATGGCGGCTGCTCTGTTACATCAGACAAATTCGTTGATAAGACAATCTTCCCATAAAACGAATGAACATAAACGCAATGGTTATATAAATTAATAACCACCACGGCCAACATTAAACACGGCTAACGATTTCACTGCTATTGGGGCTCGTTTCACAGTTATCATACATCTCACCTGCGCATGCGCATCTGCGGTCAATCGTACCCCTCATAAACGGAAAGCGATCGGCGCGTCGATTTAATTACGTAAGCATAATAATTATTTAGATGATACATAATCAACAACCGACTCATTTTTCCCACTGTTGGGATTCTCATAAAAAGAATTTATACTATTCCTTCTAAGTCGTATTTCCTCACTGTGAGTCGTGGTCATTGTGTGTAGTGAAACATACGACGACTTCGTTATCAGTTATAATGTAGTGGTGTTGCCATTGCCTTCTCCATTTCACATACTAGTCATACCACGGATGGTCATGACAGATATGAAGGTTTCCTCACGGTGTTCTCTTTCACAATCAAAGCACGTAATATTAGTTGGTGTAATACTAACTGCACATAAATTGAGAAATTCATTGGTGCAGGCCGGATTCGAACCCGGTACCTTCGGAGTGAAAGGCAGGCGTTCAAACTACTAGACTATCACGACTTTTATATTATACATACTATAACCATTATGAAAGTTGTCTACTAACATATTTTCCATCTCTGGAAGCTGAAGCCGATTTAGTATCGAACCCGCGCCTTCTGGATACGAATATTCCTAAGTTTCATGACCTAAGTTGAATTCTCTCAAAAGTAACTTATGTAATGCTTCATTTCTTCAGCTTATATTCTTCAAAAATTCCAATCACATAGTCCAGCTTTTAAATAAGTAGAAGAACAAGAAAAAAATAAATAAAAAATATCTAATCAAGTTGTATATATAAAACCATATTAACTAGTCTAAATAGAGGACTATTTTTATACAAACCAAATTTAAATAGTATGAAATTAGTTTGATAGACAATCTCGTTGCAGTTTAACCGATGGTAACGGAGGTGGTGCAGCATCAGAGCGGAACAAATGTCAGACCATTTGCAGGAGTGTGAGATATGACGTCATATAGATCACTCACTTCGTAATAAATAAATAAACAACACAAGAAAAATTACACCGTAAAGCGAGTGTTACGGGAGGCGACGGTTGTATTCGTTTAGTGAGGATACGACTACAATTAGTAATTTCTTGTTTTCAAAGTCTTTTAATGTTTCTAATAACGACTAACACTTGACCTCGTGACCTGAATGACAATTATATGAGGGTGGTAATTATACCACCAACCAAACTACTCTACTACGCGTGGCTTTGGAATAGAACTAGGGACCTCTGTTACAAAGCAATCGTTTAACCACTACTTAAAGGTGAAAGTTATTTACTTATAAGGTGTTATAGATTCCGTTCACTTATATATAAGTATTTTTTAACTAGAAACAAAGCGGAAAGATGAGAGAAGACCTTATAAGATTTTAATGTATTAGAATGGT
This sequence comes from Pachliopta kotzebuea, assembly GCA_018246255.1. Lineage (NCBI taxonomy): Eukaryota > Metazoa > Arthropoda > Insecta > Lepidoptera > Papilionidae > Pachliopta > Pachliopta kotzebuea. The sequence continues at coordinate 2,641 of DWLS01005690.1, read as the reverse complement.
CCAGGAGTTAATTTTTATGCTTTTAACACAAAGGTCATGATTTGGATTCTCAGTGAAAGTTTCCTTTTTTACTTCTATTCTATTCCTCATTTATAACTTTGACCTTTTTTATCTACTTAACCGGAAGAGCTATATACTTTTTATTTCGGATTTCTCCTCTTGTTACCCTGAAAGAGTATTCATGCAGTTTTCCCAGTTAAAAAGCAACAAGGGTTACGGAGTATTTAGTCTGCGTAGCAGTCTCTTTTACGGTGATGCAATCAGGTAATAGATACTAAAATTAGTTAAATATCTACTTTAAAAAACGGAACGAGCACTAAAGTATTATTTTTTTTAAAAAAATAATATTAATAACTGATTTTGTTTTGTTTCGTATCAAGCTTGTTCAAAGTTGCTATTTTTATAGCAGTATTTTAGTTAATTTTAACTTCAAATGATAGCAGATGTAACTGGTTGTTTAATGACAGATTTATTATTGTTTTGTTTAAATCGTGTGTGTTTGGGTCATGTCTACAGTATTCTTTAGTGTGAAGGAGCTGGCGCCGGGGAGCGAGAGGGACGGATGATTTAGAAACCCCTCGGGAGGAGCGCGACGCGACCCGATATTAATATTGTGACTGTACACAGTACATGCTAAAAGGGAAGATTAAACATTATCCTTTTAAATACAATACTTAAAATTAACACAGTTTACAGTTTTATGTTTAAATGCAACTCATGCATTTATGTTGCAATCGGAAATTTAAAATTCTGTAATCACCATACCACCTTAGTCGATAGACGTCCACTGCTGGACATAGACCTTTTCCAATGGGGAGAAGAGCGTAAGGAGTCCAATATAATAACTCACGGGACCTATGCTAACCTCACCTGTTCGTTGTGCACCATGCTAATCAACAAACCAGGCTCTAGCTTCCCAACAACCCGCATTGGGCCAGCATTGTGGGAAACGGCTTAAATCCCCCCTCTCCCACACTCCAAATTAATGCACAATTACTTATAGTTATAGGTAAATATACAGATATTGAATATAAGCAAAAAGTTTATCAAAAGAAGAAAAAATATCACATCAATGATTAAACTTTACCGCGTTTGGTTTTCAAGGGAAATGCAAAGAAACTTGTGACGAGATGTGGTGCAATGTATATCATCCTAACTAGTACCATGTTCTAGGTATCATAAGTCTAGGTATTATTAACACATACAGACCTTTTTCATTACAATTATATTCATAGTATTGTGATTCATAATCCACTTCATCAGAACCTGAGCAAGGAAGACTTTTTTATTTATTTTTACACGAGGCAGGCGTTTAACTTATGGTAAGTGATACTTGCCCATAACATAGTGCTGGTTAAGATAATATAGACATCATATACTAACGTAAGAGTTAAGTCTCGTTACCCCAGTAATTTCACTAGCTAAAACATCTTTCAAACCGATACACAGTAATTTTTGCAAAGTACTGTTTATCAGCTGCAATAGGTGCGGCGGTGTTACCTACTTGCAGTAGTGCCGATGCAGCATCGCAGTATTGTTTTTGTACTGTAATATTTTGATCACCCGTTTCCCAGTGCCTGTCGCCCGCCACCTCCAGCTAAATTGGTATCGAAATTCAAATTCTGTTCCCATGTGTGCCCCGCGGCGGGCCTCCTTTTAACCTTGTAATTGGTCCTTTGGTGATCTGGTGCCCATAGGATTATTGCAGTCCTTTGATGTGGCTCGATTGGTGGTGGACCAGTTAGCGGTGCCCTCATACTGCACTCTAATAGCACAGTTAGTTATACTAATCTAGGTCCAGACTAGGTACAAACTATTAGTAGTAGACCTTTATTGCCGGAGACCGTAGCAAGGTATCAATGCAGTTTTCCTGTTTGAAGGGTGATGTATATTAGTGAAATTACTGGGGGTAACGATACTTACTTCACAGTTCAAGACGACGAGCGCAATGTGGTGCTGAGTATACCATTTTAACCAGCTCCTCATTATTATGGACAGGTTTATCATTTACAACACTTACAGAAAACAGTAATGTTTGCAAAGTATTGTTTGTCGACTGCAATAGGATCTACTGTGGTAGCTTTTTTTGTTGCGGGGGAACTCTTTTAAAAGATACGGCTTCTTGTGGAGGAAGTCAGGGTTATGTTGGATTCAGTGGTCATCTTCAGTGCATTGCGGAAGGTCCCTAGATCTCCTTCGGAACACACCGGTGCCTAAACAGTGTGCTGTGATAGAATACGAGAGCACTTCTTACTTGGCGTCCGACCAGGCTCACTCAATGGGCAGTAAGAGCCCACACTCTCAAAGCCTGTGAACCTGAAGACCCTACCATAGTTACACTTGAATTTCAATACCAGTTTATTTGGTGGTACCAGGCGACAGGCACTGGGAAACGTGTGATCAAAATATTACAGTATAAAAACCATATGTAGTACCTACCAACCAGTTTAATATATGGACCGTTTATTTTGAAAGTGCTGTAAGTCCATTTTTGAGAAAAATTACCTATCACGTAATTCATGCTTAATTTAATGTAAATTTTTTATGTATAACTAGTCCGTATGTAATTTCTCAAAAAAATCCCATGTTTTGTACAACTTAAAATCGGTCGGTAAATGAAATTGCATATGATTTGCCTGTA
>DWLS01005689.1:0-12419 GCA_018246255.1 Pachliopta kotzebuea | reverse complement strand
GGAAGATGTCTGGGAATAGTTATGTTTATCTTGGATAAGAAGTTCGGTATATCAGAGTGACCGTTGACTATTTTATATAAAAATATTATATCTAGGAATATTTTTATACAAAATAGTCAACGGTTTATAGGAATATTTAAAAATATAGTTGAATGTACACGGTTATTACTATTACTTTAATAAGTAAGTTAACTATAATGTCAGAGTGAGCGCGTAAAACAACGTACAATCGCTTTAAACATTGGCTGCTTACTGACTGATAGAAGATGAACGAGCCGCTCGCACGGATCCGAGTGGTCGGCATTAAATGTGTTAAGATGGCACCGCATTGCACACGTCGCCTTGAGACATAAGGTGTTGTCGAGTTATCGCAGTAATTTCACTTGCATACATCACCCTTCAATATACACAGTAATGTTTGCATATTACCTACTTAAACGGTCTGTAGCAACAAAGACCTTTTTTCTGACGCGAGGGAAATCTTCAAAAGATACCCTGCTTCTGGGGGGAAGTCAGGGTTAAGTGGGATTCCATACACAGTAAAACCCTCTCAGGTGGTCATCCTCAGGGCATTGCGGAAGGCTTGATATCTCCTACTGTTGAGCATAAACAGTATATTGTGACAAAATACGAGACTACTTCATACTAGTCATCCGACCCGGGCTCACTCAATACACAGTGAGGGCCCTCACCCTCAAAACCCCCGAACCCGGACATCCTTTTAGTCTCCTTCTACTACAGGTAGGGCTTACCTTAGTCCTATTCTTGATAGCCCGACTACAGCGCTAAAAAACAGAGACCTACCAGTAAATAAATATAATTAAATAAATTCTCCCCAAGGAAATTCCTCATCAGAGAATGAAATTCCTCAGTGATTACTTTCGTTATAATAAAGTGAGTTTACTTAAGTACATTCGAGAACAAACTTAATCCAACAGAGCAACGGCAGTAAGCTCGCGGCGATATAAAGACGTACAGTCATCAAGCTTTATGTGTAAACACGGAGCCTTCTCATTCCCTTTAGTACCTCCAGCTATCAACGGTACGTACCAAACAGACCATGGGGCAGGGGTTGGCAACCTTTAAAAAAAATGTTTATATAATACATAAGAGCTATATCTAGTAGTAGACGTACATGGGTTTAAATGATGATGATGAATGAATAAGGAGCGTTTTTGGATAGAAAAAAAAATGGTGAATAATCCTCTTCATCGATTCATAATGATTTTGTTTTTTTTATGAAATAATATTTGCGTGCGGAACCAAAGAGCTGCAGATTACTGACCCCTGGTATAGGGTCAAGTAGCTAGTTAATAGAATCACATATACAGCGGTTATTTTTTAAAACATCTTACTATATACCAAACGGAGGTCTTTGTGTTGCTTGTCACTTTAAGGCGCTTGTTACTGTCTCGTTACCTCAGTAATTTAACATTTTTTTATTAGACGATTTGTTGAGACGAGCAAGACATTGACTTGATGGTGTGTTACGCCTGTACATCACAACGTGTCCTGTATACACGGTATCAAATTGTGCTCATCACCTTAAGGCATAAAACATTAAGACTCGTTACTCCAGTAATTTCACTAGCATACACCACCCATCACTAAAGACAGTATTGTATACAAAGTACTATTCAGCGGTAGAAATAGGAGCTCGGTGATTCCTACTTAGACAGTCCCCGGAAATAAAGACCTATCTATAGTAAAAAAAGTTGCTACAAATACCCTATAAAGTGGAACACGGTAATGTTTGCACATTACTGTACGACGATCGAAATAGAAGCAGCGGTGGTCTGAACAGGTGGACTTCATCACAGTATTAAAGTAAACTCTAAAGATCCTTTTCCTAAATGGTCTTTAATAACAGTTCAATCACTACTAAACTCTTAAGACTTTACTCCTAAATAGATGGTCTTTATCAATAGTTCAATCACTACTAAACTCTTAAGATCTTTCCCCTAAATAGATGGTCTTCATCAACAGACCTATAACTACTAAACTCTTAAGATCTTACTCCTAAATAAATGGTCTTCATTCACAGTCCTATCACTAATAAAGTCTTATCATACTTATCTCTTACACGGGGTTAGATATTATTTAAAAGCTAACTTAAGCTATCTATTTCCGCTTCCGGTTTAAATACGCCTTCACATCCGCAATGAAAATAATCGCTAATGGTAGCCCTTAGAAAGAGATTGGCTCCGAAAGCGGCGGCCTGTAACGGGTCCCTATTTCCGTTCATATTACATCGTAGCGCATCCTTTTGTCTGAGAGAATTGAGTTGTACCATTCGCAGTATCCCGGGCTAGCGGATGACGTCACCAAACTCCGTGTCCTGACGTTTTGGTAACACCAGACCACGTAACCCCGGTAATCATAGACAATGTTTTGAAGGGAACTATAGTTAGAGAAATTACGAGTGTTACAAAAATTACCAGTTTACGTGATCTGATTGCTAATGTGCTGCTCCTCGTTCTTGATAAGAACAGTAAAGAAGATGAATAAACGGAGACTAAACACTCTGTTATTAGATTAATGTGTATTACCATCATCAATTATTTCACTTCTCAACAGTTGGTGGAGTTGCCTAACTTCCGGTGAAGGAAAATATTGACTGTATATCATAAAATAGTGGAATTGTGATTGCGGTCAACCTAAATTTATTTAAGGTGAAGAATGAGTAATTAACTCTTTCTTTGATGGTGCTAAGTCCCAGTGGTGGGTACATTAAGTGAGCTGTTTGTAAAATAAAATACATAGCTATATAAATGTTGAATTACATCCGTTGTGTTATAAAGGTATGATATAAGATCTCTATACAGTTTCTTGTTTCAGCGGAAGTGGAGGTTACGTTGAATAATGCATGCGATGGCCGGCAGAAAGCCTCCGGGAGGTCTTAGCGTCCTCTTTGACTTCCGCTCTCACGACCTAAGCATATACTGACCGTCCTCCTCCGGGGAATACATCTTAAATCACTTTTAGTTTGTAATCCTCAAACCCATAAATATGTAAAATACTGATTAAAGTTAGCGAAGGTCTAATAACATTCGCTTCATAATATCATCATCAATAATATGGACTCACTCGCAGACAAGTGATTGTTTCTTCGTCGTTAAAATCGTCTTCTAGTTGATACTGTTTAGAATTAATCACAAGAAATAACTCTAAAAGAACAAAGACCGGTTCCACTCGTTTACTTCCGGCGATCCATTCCGGTGGTCATTTATCCAGGGTTAATGGGCTCATTTGAGAATTCCAGCTCTCGGCAATGCCATTACTGTCTTCAGCGGTGGGAAACTTGAGGAAAAAAGGTTAAAAAAGCTTTAATACATTTCATAAAATGCATTTAGAGTTTATTACAAATGAGGTTAATATCTCCAACTTCTTTTTAGATTGTCGAGATAAAATTTTTAGGGCACATCTATTGACAAGATGGAAATTTTTGAAGCAATTCTACAGGCAAGGTTAAAATGTTTAGGAGAAATCTAAAGATCAGTTGTAAATGTTCAGAACAACTCTAGATAGAATTTGAAAGTTTTTGGGAAAAATCTAGAGAAGAGTTAAAAATTTTGGGACAAATCTAGCGACTAGTCGGAAATATTTGGGTCAAATCTAGAGATAAGTTGGAAATTTTTCGTGCAATTCTAAAAACTATGTAGAAATTTTTAAACCAAATCTACAGACGATGAGAAACTTTTTGTGATTGAACATCTTTATGTTCAGATTGAAATTTTCTGTACCAGTGGTAAGATTCAATTATTACCTAGTTACTCATGGTATGAAAAAGAATTTATAACGCCAAGACGAAAGTAAAGTTGATAAACATACCAGATAAAACACGATCAGCTCGAAAATTTGGAGAAAGACAGCCAAGGTAGAGTCGTAAGGAGAGTTAATAGGTTTTGAATCTTGAATTTGATATAACATAATTATACATTCTGTTTCCGCTGTGTAATAAATTTCCACAAACATTCGCAAATCTCAAAATCCGCTGAGCGGATTTGCGGCGCGAAGGGTTTTGGATTATGAAATGCTAATCACCATTTCATCATTAAGCAGCGAAAATTAAAATCGACTGGCGCTATATTAAAGGTAAATATTGTCATCTCGTATTCCGTTAATTTAACAGGCGATGAAAAGAGGATGTTTATCTGATGGTAAAATATCCAACTGGGATGCCAATAAAGCACCAAGTTACCTAATTGTAGGTCGTTTTGATTTTGATCTACACCTCTGAATAATTAGACAAATCTGTAGTTCTTTAATACTCCTTTATGTGATGCTAAGACTTTTGGTGTTGATGAGGTAATCACCAGTACATTTTTCTGTTTGTGTGGAAGTCAGGGCACTGCGATTATCTGACTAAAAATTCTTAGGGGTGTACCACAAAGTCTGTATAGATTGTTGGATCACAACCGCGGCTTCTATGACGCTATATGATCTTGAAGTTCAGACCTCTGGTAAGGTCCTCATTGAGAGTCGACAAATTTAATATTCCATCAGCGTCTCGTTTCAATGGCGCACCAGAACAATGGAGCGGCGACGTCTAACAAAGTTTGTCTAGGACCGCGTAATACGATTTGTGGTCTGCGGGTATCATCGGATCGACTCATATTACTTTATTACATTACAATACGGCATCGGGGCATCCCCGGGGCGGATGTACGGTAACCCATCCTATCCTCCAACCCTCTTCCCTCCCCACGGCTCACAATAAACAATGTACATCGAACATATCCAAGTTAAACAGTGTTATTGAATTTCATACGAATGCCTGATGTTTTCTTTCGTAATTTCCTTACCGTAACTTATCTTTCTATGTTTGTGTTTTATTGTTTTTTTATTAACTTCCTAAACAAAATGAGGAGTGGTGAGTTTATCGCGTGTTTTATGAATTTATGTCAGTCTGTAGAGCGGCGAATACAAAAGCAATATTCTAATACTATTTGAGGTTGTAACTTTGAGATCCGATTATTTTAAACGTAAAACCTTAAGATACATTTATACATAGACCATGATCATCTTCAATCATAGAAAGTCTGTTATTGGGCATAGATCTTCTTAAAAGATCTTTACAAAGATCCTCTTGTGCTATCCAGTGACTTTTCGCTCCAAACATTTTAACGTTTATAGTCACGTCCCTCTTTCAGCGTAGTCGGTGAAAAAATCTGTAGAATCCAATGTAGCCAATATTGTTGAATAAATCTCACTTCGCAAATCCAATATACAATTGGACCGCGCACGCCGGCTGAGTACAAAGGGACCTCCGCCTGTTAATAATTGAGGTCATTCATCACGGTGAAAACACTTAACCTCTTCGCTTTTAAGCTTTTGCGATGTGCTTCCAAGTCGATAAATTACACATAATCCATATTAAGACAATAATAATTTAGTGTGTATGTAGAAGAGTCGTAGGTTTTAATTCCGGTGACCTTGAGCTACCGGTGAAGGTTAATATTGCGGGTAGCATCGTTTCACTGATGAATGATGACCACAGTCGTAGGGTGCTGTTGAGATTCCGCCAGAAAGTAATAAAAGAAACAATAAATTTAAATAAAACATAAAGTGAGGATATTAGGATAAAGAAAGTAAAGAGGAACAATATTAAAAGAGAAGTAAAGGACAAAATTTAAGATATGATGATAGAATCTCGATGGATGGGTGTGACCTAATTCGTAGAGCACGATGCAAGAACTTTTTTCCTTCTTATGAAGGCATGTAAGAGATAATAAGAATAAAGGAAAGGCAGATTGAAAGATAACAAAATGAAATGGAGTAAAAATCATAGAAGAAAATTAGAGGCAAAAAAAAATTGTAGAAAGAGCCTTGGCCTGCACTGACCAAGGGAAGGATGAAAAAAAAAGGAAGATTATATATTAAAGAGGAGCGGTCATGTCCTGATAACAGGTTTTATTTAAATTCGATTTTAAAAAACCCGCACTTGACTATGACCGCGGTTAAATAAATTTTGACTTTTTTTTGCAAGGCGTTCACCTGATGGTAAGTGATACGCTTGCTAACGTTGCGTTGATTAAGATGGTATACACAGCACCACATTGCGCTCGTTGCCTTGAGATGTAGTGTTAAGACTCGTTACCACAGTAATTTCACTGGCTAAAGCACCCTTCGAACTGGAACACAGTAATGTTTGTCTATTTGTCGGCTGCAATAGAAGCTGCAAAGGTATATATATAAACGGTTTGCGCTAACAAAGACTTACCACCAGTGACTCCTTATGAGAGACGACTCCGAGTCCCAGCTGTGGGACCATTAAATTTTTGATTTCTCATTTATACATCGGTTCAACCCTAAACATGGGTACTTTAAAATGTCTAGATCTATAGTGTTTGCACTTTCCGTTTTTGTCGTGACTAAGAATTTTATAAATCTAAAAGCTATGGAAATAAATTGAGATTTTATATGTAACATCACTAAAATCCCAACGATTTACAACTCTAAAGTTTTTGTACCCTCGTAACGGATATCCGGTATGAAACATGTATTTCACGAATTACTGCACTCTGATCTGTCGTTGTATCTCATAAATTATGCTGAAAGCACATTTGTTATGACATACGAAGAGTTTCGAAATGCCCCGAATATATTACTTGGTTCCCTAATTCTTTTTTTATTCCTCGAGACGAACAAAGCGTTAACCTGATGGTAAGTTACAGTGGCCAACGATAAGGGAGATGGCCCCCAATTTATTTTTAGGAAAGGTCGATTTCCGGCAGTGGACGTATATTGGCTGTTGGTGAAGAGGGCGATCGAGTATATGGCCTGCCTGATAGTAATTACCACAGCCTATAGACGACTCCAGTACAAGAGATACCACCGGAAGAATCTTACCCCGCCTTTTTTGAAAAATGCCTCTCCAAATATTATTATGTATGTATGGTCTCCTCAACATTTTTACTTTAGATATTAAAAGTTTGAATGAATACAAAGTATTCAAATACGAATCTATGCAGCATGAGTAACTATCGGTTTTGAAGACTCGCTCGCAGGAGCACCTTCCATTGGATGCTTTGTTGGAGACGAGCCAAGGTAAATAGGTGCGGCGGCAGCATCGGACGTGCACCTTTGAATTCGTTATGGACGGAGTGGATACGTGAGGGTATAAACATATTTTGATAAAGGAAAATGCTTGCCAAATATCTGCAATGTTCGTAAAATGATTAGCTGTAATATGTTCTGACGTACGTTTTAGTCTCGCGACCGTCTGAATAGAGGAAGCTAGTGATATTAATGCAGTAACAAGACTTATAAACTAATTTCTAGAGCTAAATTTAGTTAAACTCATTATCTAAAACTTAGTGTTTGCATTAGCTGGACGCGTGCAATTGAAGATCAAGATAAGTGGCGTTCTTTGGGAGAGGTCTATGTCCAGCAGTGGACTACCGCAGGCTAATGATGATATGTTATTGCTTGTTTAAACGAAGCTTATATAAGGAAAATCTATTTAAAATTTCCCTTGAAACAAACGGACACATAAAGTATGCCGTGTTCAACTAGTACCGAATTTTTTCTCCCAATATATGTTTGTCGATGACTTGAGTGTTGGTGACATGGATGCTGTAAGAGGAATCCTTTATGCGAGGAATAGCATTCAGTGCGAACAAAAACGGTCCCTCGGCCTCCTCCCGGCGTCCTCCATTGGTATTCATCGCCTGATTTTTCTGTGAGAGTCCTTCAATTGACACATTTTTTTGTAACCGATTTACAAACTCATGGATGCGTCGCTGAACAAAATAAATACTTCTGTTCACAGTAAAAGAAATGTAGTAAATTTAAATAAAATTAAAAAAGATTACTAGAACCAGAATTATTACAATGCCGCAAGTTATTAATAAGATCTCTGAACTAAAGGGACTTTGTCTTCCAATGAATACTCATGTAAGCCCTACATATTTTTGAGAAGCGAGGCCTTAGTAAGGATGTTTACACAACAAATTAATAAAGATGATCAATAGCCGGTAGTAGTCCTCTGCTAGACATAAGGATTCTTAAATAGTGGTGGATTAGAGCTGTCACCCACCACGCTGGCCTAATGCGGGTTGATCCGGAGCCAGAGCTATGTTTGTTGAGGCTTGGGTCCGTGTGGGACTGACTACCTTAAACCCCCAATTACCAAAGACCCAATTAACAAAGAGATAACAAATAAGAAAATGTAAAACACAATAATGTTTATTATATTTATCATAGTGTTGTATCCAGATAAAGATTAATTCTGCAACGGTAACTATTCCGTCCGTTTCCAACGAGAAACATCGTCCGCAAGTCCTAAGCTTTACTCCATTCCACAGAATCCCTGTTCTTCCAAGTGTCTTTATAACTGCTTCAATTTTAGTATACTAAAAGCGTTACATGCAAGAATGGGTGGGAGCAGATGGGTATTACGACTAAATTTGCATAGCATTCACTTTTAGTATAATTTAGTTCGTACTAACAGAGTGTTTGCATGTGTACCCCCATTAAGCAGGAAGTATAAAAGACTGCGCGCGGACCAGAATTTTAAACACGGCGACATCGTTTCGAGGATAATGGGTCCTATTCGGAGATTTGTAAGAGGGTATTCCCTTGAGTAAGGTTCTGTCCCTTATTTGTGCCGAAATGGTGACATAATGGTTTTGGTTTTGACGTCTCCTCAAAGAAGTACTTCGTTTTGTGTACATTTTTGGATGTACTTCAAACATTTTGCGAGTTAAGCCATCGGACCCAACCTTTAGTAATGAAAAACGTGAATTGAGGAGATAGTCAGCGTGTTCTGAAATTTGGTTGATGGCAGAGTATTTCCTAATCCACTTCCCCAGCTACTATTTTCATCTAATTATTATATGTTGCCATAACAGCATCGCTGTGTTCGGTCTGTCCACGCATGTAAGCCGGAGTAGAATTTGGATGATGAGATGGATTTTTGAGTTAGTTCACCGTAACCATATATACATAACTGTTGGCGTGGCTCAGACGTAACCAGCTTCCCGTGACGACACATTATAACAATAGCATTACATAAATTGATATGCGAGACAGCGCTGGATGCTGTGCCAAAGATCCTGTCGCTAGTGCGTACCATTCCAAGATTTATATCCTCAGAACTGTCTGGTATATATTATGGGTGGAAATTTTCTACCATTTGTATTAAATGTTCAGAAATAACACAAAGGAAACGCTTTACTATCCACTGCCATTTTCGCTTAAACCTCAGCTGCGTGTAAGCTATTATAAGTTTGTTATTGTTCCAACAGCATAAATTCAGGGTCTTCACTTAAAAAAAAGATAGTGTAGATGAGAGAGATGGAAAGATTAAGAATTGTTATCTGTAATTGAAGAAAATCAGTAAGGTCATAGAAAAATTATCAGTTCCTTTATAGTTTTTGGGAGACAAGTAAGAATGGCAATATATTTAGTAGTGGAAAGTCTCCTTTGCCGGAGATTATCTAGGTAGGAACCACCACAGCTCCTATTGCAGCCTACAAATAGTGATGTGTAAACATTACTGTACTCCGGTTGAAAGGGTGCTATAGCTAGTGAAATTACTGGGATTACGAGGCTTAACAATTTATGTCTTATACGAGCGCAATGTCGTCTTGTGTATACAATCTTAAATAGAGCCGTGTTAATATTAAGGGCAATACTTACACTTTTTATGGGCCCAAACTAACCTCTCCTGCTTGTGATACACCTTGCTAATCAACAAACGAGGCTCTGTCTCCCCATTGACCTGCATTCGGCCAGTGTGGTAGGAGACGGCTGAAAGCCCCCACTATTGGGGGAGGCCTATCACTTACCATCAGGGGAACGTTTTACTCGTTTCGTCGGATAAATTAAAGTAGCTATAGTTGCGAAGAGTTTGAGATTATAGACATATTTATCACGGACTAGCTATAGCTTTTTGATTATTGTCTGCAGAATGAGTTCACTGTATCTTAAAGCCTTTTAGTGTTATGATTGCTGTCTGATTTGATTTCAATATTAATAGATTCCCAAGCCATTGATGAAACCCAATTATTTACGCTATTTCGATGTTTACTTATAAATAATACCGTGTTATACTCGCTTAAATATCATTAGTTCACCATTCAATTAATTTTCGCGTTGATAGAATTTGATACTTTACTGACGGCGCGCAAACTCGATGAAATTGAACATCAACATGTGATCACATAATTCAATATCATTTCCAGAGCAAACAATCGCAGATAGAGAGCTCTACCGGATGTGACATTACGAACACGACGGAAGTAATATGTAAATGGTAATATCGTTAAAAAATACCGAGGCAGTACAGTGGACATATTTAGGTTGAAATTTGCGTTTTCAACAAGAATAATATTACTTCAGTCATGATTAAAAAAAATTACTTTATCATTATTTTTAAGTTTGATTAAATTAGGACTTTCATTAGTAGATAGCTGATAGTATAAATAGTAAGTTCGGCTACTTTTATCAAAGAAAATATTAGGATCGGATATTAAATATAACTAGTAGGTTTTACTTGTAAGAAGAAAAAGAGTAAGTAAAACAACTACGTATAATAATAAAACCTAACATACACTGGGGTGTAAGGGGTCCTATACTAAATCACGCAGGAAGCAAGTCAACCTCAGTTGCTCGCGGTGCAGCCTGCATCAGATCAGTGTGGTGGGGGATGGCCCAAATCCCCCCACTATTGGGGGAGGCCTACGTCCACCGCAGGACGTCTCCCAGCTGACGATGATGATAAATATACACTATTCCTTAGCTATGGCTGTTTTCAAACCAGAACACATTAATATTTGCACAGTACTAGTTTTGAGAAATGTAAACTGCGGTACATAAACTTCTCTATTAATAATAACTCACCATCAGGAAATATAAATAGTACTAGGCTTATCAAGGAATAGCTAATTCAGTGTACGCTTCCAAAAGCATTTGATGGATTTAACACCCTTTATTAACGTGAGGTTTATAGTTATTTGTTAGTTTTCGATTATCATCTGCAAACACACTCTAAAAAGCTCTCCACGTACCCCTCTCTCCCTCCCCCATCCACTAGAACTTAGATCACTTAGATTACGGAGCGGGGATTAAAAAAAAATCACCGCAAATACGGACACGGTTTCCCGTATATATACGTTAGCATTTGCCTCTCCGCAATGAGAAAAAAATTTAAAGTATTAATCAATTCAAACTGTTTTAAACCTTATTGCTTAGGCAATAAGGCATTGAATAGTATGTAGATTTGTTCACAGTTAAGACTTTTTGTTTTAATTCCCGTTTGAAGAAGGGAATGAATCAAATAAGTAAAATGAAAGTAGAAAAAATCCCATACAAATATAGGAAGGATGAAAATAATGTTTACATTAGAGAATGCTCTTATTGGAGATATGATGGCAGAAGTACATAAAGTTTTTGATTTTCATCATCATGTAGGATACGGTCTTCGAAGATAACATGGCAACTACAATTTCTATTGCTAACCAGTATTGCGTAAACATTACTGTGTTCCAGTTTGAAGTCGGTTATTGCTAATGAAATTTTGATGTACCCAGATGCAGTCTAATGCAGTGATTCTCAATCTCAGTGCCGCGGCATTTTTGTGTGCCGCCAAATTTTAGATAATCCTTTAATAATAAATATACTGTTATTTTTATAGTACCTATCTATTTATACATATCATTTTGTCGAACATTAAAAATTATTATCATAAACTATTTTACGACAAAATGCAGGAGAGTAGGCTGCGATGGTATGGTCATTTAAAGAGAAGGCCACCTGACTACGTTGGCAACTTGACACTGGAGCTTTCCCTCAACGGTCGAAGACCCATTGGCAGACCAAAGACGAGGTGGAAAAATGTAGTGGCAAGAGACACGCGTGAGTGCCAAGTGACTGATGACGATGTCGAAGACATAGCGAAGTGGAGGAAACAAATAAGGAAAGCTGACCGCACCACTATATGGGATAGTAGCTAGGAAAAGAAGAAGAAGAAACTATTTTACGCAGTTTGTTGTTTCAAGTTTTAAGTTGTAAGTAAATAATATTTAACCTTATTTTTTTCTTTGTGTGCCGCCAAATTTTGATATTGTTAAAAGTGTGTCGCAACAAAAAAAAGGTTGAGAATCACTGGTCTAATGTCTTACTCATACCATGTGGGTTAGTATGTATCATGCTCTCTTTTACCGTGGTAGAATAATGATTTATTTATATAAACAAAAACAATGTTTTGTTATTTTTCATTAGTTCGATTTTCGCGATTTTCTAAATTAAATGTTTTTTTACTAATGGTGGTTGGTCACCGTTGCAGCCGACAAACAGTACTGTACAAATATTACTGTGTTCTAATTTGATGATGTCTTCTTCTTCTTTCTTTCTCCTGCCCTGGTCCCACTTTATGTAGGGTCGGCACAACATGTTCTTCTCTTCCAGTCTCG
>DWLS01005688.1:0-12421 GCA_018246255.1 Pachliopta kotzebuea | reverse complement strand
CTGGTAGAGAATGCCATATGGCAATAAGTCCGCCTGTGTACTTATTGTTTTGTGCATGAAGCATTATAAATAAATAAGCTTTTTCAAAAGTATAATAATCAGTCATTGTGAAACATAGCAAATACTTTTTCAGATGTTCATCATCTCTACTTGTGGTCTTTCACTAAACTAAAAGTCCTGATTAATTCCTTTTAAGCTCCTTTGCATTTTGTCCTTTGTATTTTGTTGTATTTGTTATTCTTTGCTTTGGTTGATATCTTTCTAATACAACATCAATGTATTAACAGGTGTCAGTAAAAAAGGAAAATATCAAGGGTTATGTTTATGGTTCGACTGCAACTTTCCTGTGCTGTCTAAAGAAAAACAATCAGTTGTTTTAAGCACAAGTCCGCAGAGTCCTGTTACTCACTGGAAACAGACTGTTATTTTATTACCCGAAGAACAAGAAGTAGAGTATGGAGAACCCATAGCATTTCAATTAGATATGTCCAGGGACAAAACAAACAGAAGGAGGTGATTTTTTTTTAATAAATTTTATTCAAAATTATGTTGCATGTTTAAGTGGCCCATAAAGAAACACATATCTTAATATTCATTGGCCAAATATTTTTAACACAATCATTAGATTTACAAAATATAGAAATAAATCAATTATATATTTTTAATGATATAGGTTAATGCTTGACCACAACGCGAACTGGTGTTAAGTGATGATTTGGTCCATGTTGATAAAGTGCATTAACCTTGCAAACACCATAATATTATATTATGTTCCTCATAATGTTATTTTATAATATCTCATAGGTTAGAGCTAGATAAAACCCACTAACTTAGTAACATTCTTCAGTTTTTTCTTCAAGACACTTACATTGTTTAATTAGTAGTTATTTTTCCCCAGATACAATCTTCAAGTCACACTATTAGATCCTAATACAATAGATCATCCAGTTCCTTGTTCATGTGATATGACAAAGTGTATTTTAATTAAAGCGGTTATGCTTGAACATGCAGAACTAACTGTTGATGAAATTAAAAAAGAAGATTCAAACAATGTTTTAGAAGATATAAATGTTGATAATGATTAAATGGATCGACATAATGAGTGTTTATTTTATTACATAAAATAAATTCCTTCACTAATTAGAGAATTACAGGAGCAAACTTAATGTTAAGTAGTTCATTACACGGAAATTCCATTAACTACTAGAATTTTGAGAATATTTGTTACCATACAACCAATTTGACCACCAGAATGTGTTGCAATAGTATCCATATGTGTATTTCGATTGAGACTAGAGAAATATTATTCGCGCGACCAGAACATAATGAAATTTTGTGGTAAAAATAGACTGATGACATGTCTCTGTTGCTAGAGAATGTCTAAACAGTTGTGTGACATTAATATGGGGTTAATATGTTTCAGTATGAAGAGCGCTATAGTTAGAATAATTGTGTAAAGAGATCTTATGTCTTAAAAGAAAGAACTTAATGTGCTCTTTGAAAAATTCATTGTGAGTGTTTTGATTTTATTTTATGATAAGTATCTTTACGGTACTCAACACCGCAACATGTTTGTAAAAGAGCAAGTTAGCTCTACCTCGGCGCTGAGCCACCTGTTGTAGTCAAGACGCATTAGCAGACGAGCGAGGAAAGCACCACACGCACGTCCTCGCAGCGACACCAACAGCTGCGTTAATTGTTTTAACAGCTTGTTGAACCTGTATAAAGTCAAGTATTATTTTTATAAGCTTGTTACTATTCAAAACAATCCTAAAATAATCAAAAAAATTTTAATGACAGTGGAAACAGACAAAAAAATTATAGTTGTTTTTTTATTAATTCGTTTCCCGCGGTTATTAGGCAACGGGGTCTTTATCTCATTTTTCATTTTCTCTCTTTTCTTTTTTAATCTTTACCTTTATGAACCATTTTCGTTATAATTCTTTGTACTTTCTTTATATGTCTTTTATTCTTTAATGCATCCCCGCTCAAACTTCAGTCTCCGCTTTACAACATCCCATCTCCTTTTTACATCAATGAGTTCCGTTAATAATATAAAAATGTATAATTTTTATATTATACGAATATGTCGCGACATCCGTCTTCACTTATGAATATTACAGGGTTCGTCCTATTTTAATATCCCGTGATTACAATGCAGAAAATATTGACAATCTAAAGACAAAACTATTTATTATTTAAAAAGCGCAAAGTCATACCTTTCTGAGTAGCCTCGAATGTAATAATCCTCCGCATCTATATCTGAAGCAAACTCGCTCATGCTGCAAAATGAGTCGCACAGTTTCAAAAACTCCATGATATTAATGAACACAGGATTATTGATTGATAAATCTGATGCATCGCCAGCTGAATCGTTTTCTGGACACTGCAGATAATATCAGATTATTTATTTTTGACAATTATTAAACGTGTGCTTTAGAATAAAACACTACATTGCTTTTTAGGATTAGGTAGGATCGAAGTTTATGTGTTATTCATTTGTGTCCATATATTATTAAAAAAACTTACAGAGGTAACAGTCAAAAACGATTGACTAAGTATATCGGCGAGAAATGTTGCATGAGCTATTTTCACTTTTTCAAAGTCATTCGTATTGCTTACAGCTTCCATCAAGCGAGAAAAATTTGTCTCCAAGACGTCAGCTTGCAAGTAGTGTTGCAAGTTATCCATTAGGAACATTAGCTTGTTATGTAGTTGGCAAATGGCGAACCTGGTAATATCGATACTCTTATGAATAAATTAGATTGTGTGGACGCGATAAATGGCCTTCTTTTTTCGTGGTAGGAAAGGCGCCAAGTTCCAACAAAAAGAGCAGTAACAGGCCAGTTTAAAATCGGTTAACATTTTTAAAATAAACTTTAGTAAAAATGCACTTAATTTTTTCATCGTGTTTCAATAAACCGAAAGTCTCATAAAGACTAACTTCAGAACTTATATTTATATGAACCTACCGTCTTGATTGCTTGTACGTTTTCCATAACGCATGCAAGTCGTGCTGAGTTTTTTTTATTCTTAATAGTAGTCTAAACATATCATTATACCGAGCGAATACCTCAGGCGCGAATAAAATGTGCAAGGGCCATTTGAAATCGTATTTTAAAATAATTGACGACCAGCCATCGGCAACTGTAAAACATGAATAATTCATTGCAGTATAGCAATATATAAAGCAGCAATAGCTCAGTTTGTGGGCGTCAAACGCGGTATACACGCTATAGAAAGCGCAAGTACGATCCCCTCTGAACTTGAGCTTCTGGGGACTGTAAAGATCGTGAAAAAATCGACCTGCCTTATAAAAGTTGCGATGGTAAATTTCATGTTAAAGTAATTTAAACTTGCAATGAACTTAATTCCGGGGCGGCATTATTTATTAGTAAAGTCTGAAAGACAGGGCATATTAGTAGTAGAATTATAATATGCAGATGTAACGATTGTATGAATTTTTGATGATCCTAAACAAGAGCCAGAAAATTAAGTTATTTCTTAAAAAACAGCTATTTGACACGTAACGGCTTATTATCAAAGATGAAACCGAAAATAACAATTAATGGTCAATTTTTAATTAAACATATAACGTTTGCACGTAATTCATCATCGCGTTGCCCTGTTCAGAATTTAAAAGAAGATTGTACAATCTATCTTCGTTCACAATCTTCTGTCAATATAGCATTCATTTCTATTAAACGCACACCTTTTTCAAAGAACCCGTCCGTCTCAATTTTGGTCTTTTACTCCTTCGTATAATACGTGCCTAGTTCATACTCTGTAATATTTTTCTTGTCTTTTCAATACTATTGCTACACTCAAGTTTCCCCTTACATAAAATATTTACATTTACTTACATTCAATAGGCCAAACTGTCAATTATTCGATTTTAACTTGCCTCGTGTATTCATCTTACCAGTATTACTATCATCGTCGATTGTGGACGCCGGTACGTTCGGCTTAACGTACGGTAGTTCAAAGCTAAATTTTTCGATATCGACGTTATTGCTCAGGAAAACTGCTCTAGCAGCTAACTGGAACGCGTGGTTCATATCTGTAAGTTACATTTAAACTATTATAATTGACATCAAAAAATCATTCTGGTCTTCATGCTAATACAAAACCATTACATTAAATGGTTTTCATAAATTTAAAGCAGATGTATGTTTAATTAGGCTGCGGATTCCGGATCTGAGAGCTGTATATCATCAACATGACCTACACCATCTGTAGCGCTCGAAAAAAATTAGGATTAATTAAAGTTATTCTATTAAACAAAGACTTCTTTTTATATAATTTTCAAATCACCACAAGACAGTAAACATGAAAAATTACACATAATACGACTTATAAATCGTATTATCCGTGTCTCTATCACTTTATAAAATTAGCATGTTGAATGTACCGGTATGGTCCAATAGCTAATTTTTATGCTTTGGACTAAGGAAAAGGTCGAGGGTTCGATTCTCAGTGAATTTCTTTTTGCGACCCCTTCCACAGCGTTAACCGAAATATTTTATATCTCCTTAACCGGAAGAGCAATAGATGTTTTATTATGGATTTTTCCTCTTCTTATTTTGTATTACATTTTATCCTAAAAAAGTCCCCATGTTCTTACGCTTTATAAGTTGCAAGCGTTACAGAGCATTTAAATCGACGCATTAGTCACTTTTACACCGATGCTATCAGATAATATAGACTAAATCTATGCATCTTATAGAATATGACAAATGTACATGCACAAGACACATATAAATGAAAATCCGCAGCCGGACAACTACACTTACATAAGCAGTAGAAACACTAGGTTAGGTTAATAAGCCGTGGGCCCAGTGGTTCGCTTGTCCAGTATCAGATAAGCTGTATACGTCACAAAAGACGAGTCAGCGCTAACATCATCAGAGAATATATAACCATCGTTATAACCAATTTTCGTATATTATAAAAGCGAAGCGTGACCAAAGTGATTATAATTTTTAATCTACAAGACTAGACCAAGATTTTCTAAAATCCTTTCTCAAGTCTTGAAACAGTTCAGTGGACCAATAAATAAACCAATAATCAAAATAATAGCGACGTTATAAATTACCTCTTGTTGAAGTTCTTGTTGTGGGTTTGTCCAAAATGTGGGCCGTGAGACGTAATAATTCAAGAAATAGCTCACCACGACCCAAAAGATAGAAGTCTTTCAGAAGTCGTAATTCGTGCAGCAGTTGAGCTTCCTCTACTGCCACCATCCATAAGTGCTATTAAAATAAGAAACCAATGTGAATTTTCAAACTGAAATCCAATAACATTTGCATACTTCTATTTGGCAGCAGAAATAGTCGCTATAACGGTAACAATATATATAAACTCTGGTAACAAGGACTTGCCACCAATTAATTGCATAGAAATCCTACCTTGCCCTCCCTCAGCCCTCTGTAATAATCATAAATTAAAAAAAACTGAAGGTAACCAGAAATAATTCTATTGCTTAAGGTAAGCATTACCTTTTTTTATCGCGGGGGAAATCTTCAAAAGATACCCTGCTTCTGGGGAGATATTCACTAAAACCCCCTCGGTAGTCATCCTCAGTGCATTGCGGAAGGCCTCGGCATCTCCTACGGAACTCTCCGGTGCCTCCCTGCACCACCGCTAAGACATTCCGGGGAGACCTGTTACCCTCCCTAGCATAAACAGTATGCTAAAACAAATACGAGACCACTTCGTACTTGTCGCCGGCCCCGGGCTCACTCAATGGGCAATGAGGGCGCCTACCCTCAGAGCCAGCAAACCTTTTCAGTCGCCTTCTACGACAGGCAGGGCTTACCTTAGTCCTATTGTTGATACCCCGAGACTACAGGGCTAATAAGTAAGCATACCTAGCCAACTGACTGAACCAACAGGAATCGAGGACGCCCAGCGGTGGGCGTTAAACGGCGGATAATGAAGCATGTTCAGAATTTTTCAATAAAATTAATTAGCCAATTAATTGCCATATAAATTTAATTTAAACAAATATATCATATTGCCATATAATATTAATTTAAAGAAATATATCATATTAACAAAGTTTACCTTGGTGACACATTCCTTTATTTCTCTTATGACACACCTTATGTTATCAACTTCAAATGTCTCAGGATGTATAAGCTTCTGAAGCTTTTCATGAAATTCTGCCTCTTTTTCTCCCCAAATAGTGAACCTATTATTATAAAAAAGTCAATTATTATTTATATATATACATTTATTACATATAGCGAAGTTAGGGTCGTGGTAGGGTTTATTTTCCATTACCCCTTAGTTAATAACTATAATGCCAATTTGCTACAAAAAAAAATTACTAGGGTAATGAGTGTTAACAACAGTTCTAAATATGACGAATGCAATTTTGAGCAGTGTTTATTTTCCATTTGATACCACAATTTATTAGGTAAATTTCTGGGATTCTTGTGTTTCCATAGAATTTAAAGTTTGTTAGCCCATTATTAATAAAAGAAATTTCAAAATATTTATTAAAATTAATAGTCAATGCAAAAATTTACCTACTGCAAATGTAAATAACATACTTAAATGACAGAATTTAAAAAAAATGCAGCAAAGAACATACCTTCTAGTATCAGTATCTAAGTTATGTAGAGGCATTGAAGGTCTATTCAATGTAAAACTATTCTTCTTTACTTTCCTGGGGTCAAAACCAAAAAGTATGACAGTTTTCCCAATGAACAATATTTCTTGTGCAAGTGATAACGGAATAAAATATGGTATCATATTTGGGTTTAAATTGTACCCACAATCAAGTGATGTTTGTTGAAGCTAAAATTATTGTATAATTAGTGTATTACAATGAGTATACCAAGAGCATGTTATCAGGTATAAATCACCACATAACCTCAAGAATACAGAGTATTTTTCAGAAGTCACTCACAACACACTACAAATGGTGAAAAGTTATAATATTATATTATGTATAGCTAACATGGATAAACTAGCTAGTAAAAATGTAAAATTAAAACCATTCACAATTTTATTGTTGTATATATGTATGCAACTTATCCAAAATAGATATTAGCAATTATAAGTAAACCTGGTTTTGGAAGAAAAGTAAAGTCTCTTTACCCCAGTAATTTACTATATATATTAGAAGCCGGAACACAGTAATGTTTCCACAACTTTTTGGTGTCAGTAACAGATGCTGCAGTGATAACAATCTAAATACTCTTTGTTTGTTAACAGATCCCAAAGAAATTTCTTTAAATTCTCAAAATCAATAATGTCCTTACTGTGGTTACAAGTGATTTATCACTGGTTGTTGTTGTTGATGGTGATGAGAGCACAGTGTCAATTAGATCATCTTTTTTTGTTTGTTGAATGAAAAATTCTCCATATGGATCTCCTAATTCTCCATAGAGTAGCCAAGTGCATAGTTGATTTACAAAAACATTATTGATACTTGATAATATTCTGCAGAATATGAAAACTTTTATGTAATTTAAATAAAAATAAATATCACATGAGAGAATATGGCATCATCAGGTTTTAATATAAGCAATTCCAAAATCTGGACTATATGAATGATTTTGACTTTTTAAACAGTAATCTATTGTGATTAATTACAGAAACATTCAAGTATTTATAAACCCTTATTGGTGTAATGGCACCAAAAATCAATTCATTGTTTTTATTACCATTTATCTTTTTTACTTTTTGTGTTAAGTATTGTGCCATGTTTTTTCTGTGAGTTTTTCTAATCATTATATATATTCCATGATCTTTTACCATTGTTTTTATTTTTAAGAATTCTTTTTAAAAATATTTTATAGCTTCTTTTTACTTGAAAAATAACTGGATCTGGGAGAAAGTAAAAAAGAAATTCTACCAGACCCCTAGAGATTAATTAAATAAAACAGTAATCTGCATAAATTTTCGTACATCATTGTAAGTTCTCTTTGAATGAATTGAAAAATTGGATGAGAGAAACTGAAGTACATTCTTTGTAATGGGTATTTAGAAAAGCTTGTGAGCAGCAGTAGACTTAATGAGCTAAAGAAAATGAGCTTAACAAAACACTTGCCTGGCAATTGCATTATGAACCATTTCATTTCCATTTAAAATATTCTGACGAACTAAGCTCAAAATTTGACAGCCTGTTAGTCTTCTTTCTTTAATAGTGATAATAATTCTATTGATTGTATTGAAAAGTCCTTGAAATTGTTCAACATAACTGTACAAAAAGGACAATGTGTAGTCTTTATTTCCAATAATTAATTCCTCCACATTTACTAATGTTTCCTTGTAAGACTGTAGGATTTCGGTAATGCCTTCACTTAAGGCTTGGCCATACAGGCCATATGTTCTTACATTAGATGCTAGAAAAATTTTCATTCAAACCTTAAATTAATCTATTATTGAGTCCCTAATAGACATTTTTGTCATGGAAGACCTATGAAACTCATAGAAATTAAGACAAACATAAACAACTACATAATTTTTGTATCAATTTGGTACAACTGAAATTTACAAAGTATGACTAATGATTTCTCTCCCAACTATAATGCATAGGTATATTCTTTAAAAAGAATATCTTAAATACGTTTACAACACTATCACAAGTCACAGAAAAAAGACAAATTTAAAAGTTTTAATCATATGCAAAGCTAAAATCAAGAAAAATTTGTGAGGAATTTACAACGCTTATTACCTGTTTGCGACCTTCTCGAAATAAAACAGGTATCTCCTATAAAGTTTTGAATTTTGTTATGACTCCGTGCAATACAACATATTCTTTTATAAATTTCTGCATCTCCTTGATTCGCATAGAGTACTGGTTCTGACTGTCAATAAAAAAAATTATTGTCATCAATAAATATTTCATCAAAGGTTAATAAAAATACTTACTGTTGAAGATTCCGTATTTCGTGAGGAGCCCCACAAAACCAATAAAGCATCGTGTATCATTTTAACTTATTTATACGTTTTAAGATACTTTTATCAGAATTTATTTAAGTTAATTCATAGGAAGCCGTTTGTAAATATGTATTGACATTAGAAATGTGAAATACTTGTCAAATTTTGAAGTGTAACGACAACTATAAATTGAAAAATTAGGGACTAACAGTTTTCTGAAAGATTAATGAAAGTTCTAAGTACCACATCATAATTATAATTTCTAGCTTCCTAATGATCATTTTTGTTTCAAAAATAACTAAGGCAATTTAAGTATTTATAAAACATTAAAATTATTACATATTTAAAAGCAAAGGTATTATTACATAAAGTAACCAATCATGCATTTAAATCCTCAAAAAGTTTTATAGTTCATTAATATCTATTATATTCTACAGTAGTACTCAAACATTAATTTTTGATGAGTTATATCAGATTGAGATGGCGGAAGTCGTGTAATTAAATAGGCGATATTTTTTATAATGGTATTCTCAGTATGAACATTTAATTTTATGCTGGATAAAGTATAAATTTCAAAAAGATATAGACACTTATAAATCTTTTATTTAAATTTAATAGTTTAAAGAAAAAAATAAAGATTGTTCGATACAATAGCATTATAATGATATTAATGTTCAATGCGTGAAACGGAATTACTAATAAATACGATATTATGTATAATAAACATCAAATAAAATGAGTCTGCGCTGCCGTTGGCTTTAACTTGAATGTAATATTATGTTATATTGATATGTACCTATTACAACACATGCAAAATGTTTATGTGTCTGCCTTGAGAGAGTAAATAGGGATGGAAGTTTCGATGTATGCTTTGTTTTAATAATGTGCATTATTTGATAGAATGGCCGAGGCTTGCAGGCTCGGAAGTCAAATAGACAAAAAGACTGCAACTAACGACGATGAATATTTTTGTGTATTTAATGTATTAAGTGTATTTATATCACTTGTAACAATACTCGCTGACTTAACTACAGGTGGGTTAGTCTTTGTTTACTAATATGATACATGTATACATTTATAAGCAATATTTTTCAAAAAATTGTTCGAATATTTCTTAAAAAAAATTAAATAAAATTATTAAAGAAACTGTAATTTAATTTTAATTAGGAGTATAGATTAGAAATAAGATAAATAATGCTCAAAAATGGTCATCATATTTTAATTCAAACTTAAAAAATTCATGATTTTTTTATTATTGATTTCAGATATTCTTGTTTTTGCTGAATACTGCAAGGATGGTTATTTATATTGGGCTTTGACAACATTTATTTTCATGTTGTCACCTAATATCATAATAAATATCTTTTCCATAAGATGGTTTATTATTGATAATAAATCAACAATTAAACATTGGATAACCCACGGGTGCCTAGTAGGCTTATTAGAAAGGTGTGTTAACTTTATTCATTCATAGTATAATTTCTTTAAATATGTTATGAAAAAAATTGTTAAAAATCTATGAAAACCTTGTTTGTAAATTTCAGATACATAATATTTCTGCGCAAAGTATTCACTTGTAAGAATTTAGAATCAGTTAAAACACAAAAATTAATATGTCAGAGAAATGACTTGAGTCTATTGCATTACTTATATATTTTTACGGGAACAATACCACAAATTCTTCTGCAAACATATGCTATATTGATGTTAAATGAAAATCATCACACCAAAGGTTAGATAAGTTAATTAGTAAATTAATTACTAATTAAGTTATTACAAAGGTAATAACTTAATTAGTTATTATATTTATATTGCTTTACTTAAAACACTTTATGATCAGATCAAACTTAAAAACAATGTAAAAAAAAAGTTTAATGCTATTTGTGAAATTAACTACTCAAATACAATGTTTAAATGAGATAAAGTCATCTATCTTTAAAATATTAGTATTCATAAATTAAAAAAAAATTAAAAACTAATAATAATAAATATATAAAGAATGAGCAAACAAAAGTACGCTTGTATTTAGGAACTAAAGGTGTTTTTACGTCTGAAATAATTTATCATTTTTGTATGTGAAGTACGCTTATATTGACTTTTTCATAAGTAAATATATTTTTATAACTGATATTTTCTTCATAATTACTAACATTATAATGTATTATGCTGTAATCACATAAAATGTGTTACTTTTCAGTATTTGCTCTAACAGCATCAATTGCATCAGTGATTTGGGGCAGTGTTACTTACATTTACAGCATTATAACATTATCAGATGAGACTTTTAAGTGGAATTCTTTACTATTAAAGTTAATATGGCATTTTGGTATGCTAACTGGTAGAGTTGCAGGTATTTTACTATTTTCCATTGTTTTTGGCATATGGACTCTATTACCTTTAGGTAAGTTTTTTATACAATTTATTTTTATATCATTGAAATTAAATCCTTTTAACAAATTTCTACTGTTATTATGTTTATTCTTTGTTCATGTTTAACATTTTTATGAACATTTTTAAAATATATTCAACAAATATTGATTTTGTGTTACAATTTTTAGTTTTAAATAAAGCAACATGACAGTACAGCTCCTTAGTACAAACCTTGATTTTTTTTGCTACAGTGACCTTCACTAAAAATTTATATGAAGAGCTTATTACTATACTGTATTATAAATTTCAGTACTGCATTGGATTGCTATGACATTTTGGATTGTGATACAAAGAACAACATTTTGTCCTAATAAACTCGAAGAAACACTTTATAATATTGTTATGGGATTTGTCTACTGTTTCTCATTCATAAATCTACGAGAAGGTCCTACGAGGTATCGTTTAATGATGTTTTATACGCTGATGGTTACACAGAACTTTGGCAGTTTGTTTCTGTATGTACTAATAGCAGATTCTGAAAAACAAAAAAAAGCATGGTCTATAGCCGCTACAATTTGTATTATCACAGGAACAATTGTTGGTAAGTTTAAGTTGTTCAAATTATACAAGAAATTAAAAAATATGCTTAAATCTTTTCCCAACTTTTTGTAAATTCAAAATTTCAATTTATTGATTTATGTAATCTATAGACGAGTTTTTTTTTCTTTTTTTATTATTTGACTTGGCCTTGGTAATATAGGTGAGTCTGGTTCGATTCCAGGACCAGATATTGCGGAGTTTTTTTTCGTGGCAAGGTTTTTACGACACCCTGGTCAGCTGCCACATTGAGTCTGAAAATTTGCTGCCAGAATAGCATCACTCTACTGGTTGTTAACATATGAAAGCCAGAGTATTCAGAGTAACACATTTATACATCCAGATGTATAAATGTGTTGCTAAGAATAATGAGGTTCTAGAACCTCATTATTACTTAACACTATGTGAATATGTGAAAAGGGGTGTAAGGAGACCCACACAACAACTCATGGAATCCAAGCCAACCACACCAAAGATAAATCTTTTATCTTTGGACATAGAGGGAGCCTTCGACAGCGCATGGTGGCCTGCTGTTAAGAATAGACTAATTGAAAAAAAA
>DWLS01005687.1:0-12422 GCA_018246255.1 Pachliopta kotzebuea | reverse complement strand
GTCTTGGTCACATAAAGTATAGTGATAATTATTCTATAAGGATAATTTTCATTATGGAAGAAAGGGATAGTCACAGTCTCAACAGATACTAACGGTATAACATGTTGTATTACCAGGTAAAATTAATTTAGATTTGCGAGAAATTCTCATATGGTTGTAGGTTTAGTTTATTCGCCAGTTTTTAATTTTTATTTATCAAATACAAAGGGAATGTAAGAAAATAAGAAAGAAGTGAGAATACTCCTAGTAGGTCTTTGCTGGAGACCGTCTACATAGGTAGCACCGTAGCTCCCATTCCTGTGTTCCAGTTTGAAAGGTGCTGTGTAGGCTAGAGACATTACTAGGGTAACGAGACTTAACACCTTTCATCTCAAGGCGATGAATTCAATATAGTGCATACTAGTAAAATTACCGGGGAGACTAAACTTATGTTTCAAGGTAGTGGCCAGAGTAAGTTGCTATGTATACCGTTTTACCTGCGCCGCTTTATGAGCAAGCGTTTTACTTACAATCAGGTGAACACTATGGTCGTCTCATCATTTCTTAACATAAAAAAACTATTTTTTTCTGATAGTAAGTCTTTATTCCAGATATAGATTTAGTGATACCAACCACAGCCCCTTTGCATCACTTGTGATCAGGTGAATTTATTACTCGTGTACTGGTTTAGTTTAATAGAAACCTTTCTTTGAAGGACCGTAGTTATAAGCAATAATAATCTTTATTTATGATGAATCATCATCATCATCAGCCTGCGGCAGTCCACTGGTGAACATAGGCCTCTTTCAAGGAACACCACTCAATCCGGTCTTTGGTTTCACGCTTAATACAAACAACCTTATGAAGAAAACTTCACCACATTTCGACTATAGCCTTGTAACTTTCTGCGACGTTGGTTCGATTATTTATTTTTTTCATTGGAAAATAGAAAATTCTGTTGTAAAAGGTTCAATTTGCAATCATTTAAACCCAGTGAACCGTTGTAATTAACTGAAATTGAAAAAACTTACATGTTTTCTGCGCATCCCGTATTTCGTTAACACTTTATGGTTTTTGCATCGCGAAGCCGAATTTTTTTTTTCGTCGCGACGGACAAGGGGCTCATCTAATAATAAGTGATACTCTTGCCCATAACATGGCGCTGGTTAAGATTGTATACACAGCACCACATTGCTCTCATCGCCTTGGGAAATTAAGTCTCGTTACCCCAGTTATATCTCTAGCATAGATCACTTTTCATATTGGAACACAGTAATGTTTGTACATTAAAATATTAGGAACCTACTGCAGTTACCTTTATATATATATAACATAGTCGAATATCAATATAGATTTTGGCTGGGAGCCATTGGACCCAAACAGCACAAGATCGTATTTTGTGGAGTACTTTACAAGAGACCTATGGCCAGCAGTGGACGTCCATAGGTTGAAATGATGATGATAAATTTTGATATTCCTATTACATATATTTTTATTTATCAACGCAGAGTTATTTTTTTGTCCTTATTATCTTGCTGTTATACGTGATCCAGCAACGTTTGGATGCTGACTTTTTTATGTTATGGTTGTGCTATTATATTTTGTGGCTTTTCTCATCATACCTAGGCAATACTTTATTCATAATAATGAGCTAGTTGCAGGCGGTAGATAGGAGAAAAGAAAATATATAAACAGTAACCGAAATAAATGGAAAATTAGATATTAATTATCTATACCAAATTAATAACAATTTCTTCAATCATGAGGGTCGAAAGAAAGAAAAAGGGTTGATCAGAGAGACTGCGGCGTCAAGTGGCCCTCGATACGGCCATCTTCACTAAGAGCTTAATAAGTACCGTAAAGTCTCATTCAGTCGATACTAGAGAGATCCGCTTAAATTTTTTTTCGAGTACCTTCAAGCTTATTTTATAAGCATAACCTTTTTCACTTCAATTAAATATTTTCAACATTTGAAGTGTGATCTCATACACATGGAGATTAATAACCGTTTTAATGTTTGCTAATTTTTTTAAACTTTAATTTAACACAAAAAAAATGTTTATATTAATGATTCAATTCATGTGCAGTTAGTATAACAACTAATATCACAGGTGCTTTAAGATATGTATCAAATCGCGTAGCTATATAAATAAAAAAAAAAACTATAGACTTGCATTATAAATATTATAATTTATTTTATGTTGTTACACTTACTGCACTTTAATTGAAAAATTAATTGGTGCAGGCCGGATTCAAACCCGGTACCTTCTGAATGGAATACAGGCGTACAAACCACTAGGTTATCAAGGCTCAATAATAATATTACAGTTAGTTCCTTTATAACTGTGGTAAGTAGACAGTTTCTTAATATTTTCAAGTGTTTAGGTTTTTTAAGGAGAAGTGAGAAATTGGTATGCACCCTGATAATCAAAAAACGAGGCTCTGGCTACCCACTAATCCACGTTGGGTTAACGTGGTGGCAGTTAGTACAAATCCTCCCATTATTGGGGGAGACCCATATCCAACTGTGGACGTGTATCGACTGAGTACTCATATTAAAGAAGCCGCTGCGATGATACTAGCAGCGATATAGTAAAAGGAAACCTCATTCCAAATTGAACTTGAATAAATAACCTGCATTATTCTTTTCTCATAGTTGGATGATATAAATTACGTTCATTATCATAAAATTGCTATTTCATGCTAAGTAAGCGGTTCCGTAGAAGGTCGAACTCGTACTGTAACGAGGGACGCTCGAACAACCAAAAGCTACATCGTACTTAAATTAAACAGCCGTTTTTTAGTTTAACATTGCTTATTTAAAATCTATTGTTAACACAATTTAATACACCATAGCCCATATTTCAAAAAAAAAACGCTGATTAGGTCATTAACATTTGTTGTGTGGCTATCTTGTAGTACATACGAATTTATCTACTTGCACAAACGGGTAGTAGGTCTCTTTTGACGGAGAGAGACTACCGCCAAATAGTAATATGCACATGTTACTGTATTATATCCCAGAGTAATTACTGGGTAATGAGACAAAACCTTACGTTTCCAGGCGACGAGATATATGTGACGCTGAGTATATCGTTTTAACCAGTGCCTCGTTTTTATGAGCAAGGGTATCACTTACCCAAATGAACGTCATGATAGTCTCGTCACCTTGTCGGATAAAAAAAAACTGCTGTATATATAATACATATAATATTTGCTACATACTAAAGTATCTATAACATTATTATTATGTTAGATGGTACTCTATAATATTCTGTTTATAAGAGTAATAAATACAATATGCAAAGGGTAAAAGAAAGCAAAGAAAAGAGTAGAAAAATTACAGAAAATCAAGGTCCTTACTTATGAAGGGGAATACTTGTAAAAAATATTTAATTTATACTATAGTGAAAATCTTCTCAAGTTCTAAAGTGACTGTTGATTTAATTTAAAAATCTCGTTACTCTATTTGTTATAAAGAGTAACATAAATAGATCATTTAATGTTTCGCTTAACGTTTTTAACAACATGTAAATTTTAAAAGGCTTTCAGTTTCACGACAGCCGCCCCGGCTCCTGCTATTTTATTAAAAATTTTCAGATTAAAAACGTGCCCTAATTTCTATGAAAACGTAACACACAACCAGCAAGGATGGGAGGTGGAGAGAGATTTTAATATAAATAAAATAAAATAAATTTATTTCGGACAACTGTTCGGTCCATAACAAATCGCAATGCAGGGACTTAACGATGCCAGCCTAGCGATTATAATTATTATTATAGCCTTAATGATTTATATAGCACATCTTGTTTAACGTCATCATCATCAGCTAATCCACTGCTGGATCATCCACCGTTTCCAATAATGGAAGGATTTGGGTCGTCTCTAACGCTGGTCCAATGCGAGTTAGTGTTGAGTTGAACAGGTAAAGTTGGCTGCGGACCTGTGAGTTCTTGTGTCAAACCCCTACACTCCTTTCTTCATCAGCCGATAGAGGTCCACAGGTAAACATTGGCCGGATAGAGGGGTTTGGACCGACTCATACACTGGCACAATACGAGTTGGTGTCGAGCCAGAGCTATGTTTGTTGATTAGCAAAGTGAATCATGAGCAGGTGAGTTTGGCGTGGTCTTGTTATGTGTTTTTGGAACCCCTTATATCCTTTTATCTATGTTTAATGATTATAAATTATTGACACTTATTATTAAACCTTCCAATGGTTAAATGTTATTCATAGAAATTATGTCGTTTTAAATATCTAACGTTTAAGTAATTACATGGGTGACAGGGTTGGGATTGCTTTACAAGCTAATCAAGAAAGTGCAACCCACCGCGTCAACGTCGCCTCGGTCTAATTAAAATTTATCCACATGATCTATTTCAGGTATCCGATCCAGAAATTCATAGCTTAACATATATTCAGAGGAATGGGATTGGAAATAAATAGTGGAAGCAAACTACTCTCTGATAAGTGATGATGAAAGTCGCCGCATATTTATACAATATTGCAGGAAATTGGTTAGGAGTTTCATTAACAAAAATGAGAGCTAGTCATTACAAAAATAAACTAAAACGGGTATGAGATATAGAGAAGCAAAAATGTAAGACAATGTAAGAATCGTATGTATAAAAAGAATGAAAGAAAAAAATATAGGCAAAAAGGTAAGAAGGTACTAGTTATAAAATGTATAGAATGAAAGATATGTCGAATAAAACAAAAAGTAATTGAGGAAAATAATTATAAAAGAGAGAGACAAAAAAAAATTAACAGAGAAGAGAAGCCGAGACTCAAAACACGTAGAGGAAAAATTAAAAAAGAGATATTCAAATCGATTCTTAACAAATGTGTGTTTCGTCATTCCCAACAATAATACCATTATCATGACATATTTGTTTTGTTTAACATACAACGAAGCGTAAACATATAATTGGCATGCGAACAGCATCTGAATCATATTGTCATTCACAATCACCCTTCATCAGCTGAATGGTACTTATTCCTTAATTCACATGTATATTAAAAAAAATCATGAAGTAACAAAGCCGAGCTGAACCTTAAAAAAATACTCTTTCAGCATACCCAAATATATAGGTTAAACTATTTCAATTACATATTTATGTTATACCATGTACTAGTAACAGAGAGAATGAGGTATAAGTATGAGGAAAGAAGAATATATGAAAGAAATACAAAGACAGGATATAAGAGAAATAAATTAAATGACGTAAACGACCCTTGGCCCAAACTGATGGGAACATAGGCAAACATACAACATATATATAGTAGTAAACATAAAATGTGTAATAATAGTATAGGTATATTTATATATACATATATACAGGAATATAGTATATATTACTACTATATTCCTGTATACAGCACTATATACAAAGGGATGTTACTGGTGTTCCAAACCAACGGGCTTTGTACTACAATGGTATTATGAAAATATTGGACAGGTACAGCGGTGTATGAACTCGATTGTGCGCTTCATTTGATAATAGAAAAAATCCAACAAAAGAGAAAATATTTTAATAGCCATTTCCTTTGTCCATAACTGAATAAAACGATGCATATAAAATTGGGAGTGTATGGGGTGGGATCCCACACTCGTTACACCCAAGCCGACTTTACCTGCTCGTGCTGCATCCTGCTAATCAACAAACGAGGCTCTAGTTTCTCGCTAACCCGAATTGGGCCTGTGTGGTAGAAGACGGCTCAAATCCCCTCCAGTATTGGAAGAGGCCTATATCCACTCCTAACAATAGGTAAGTTCAGACTCAAACTTAGGTCTGTAGTAACGGTATCATTATTTCCTTCTTCAATCGATTGACTATCATCACTTTGAACTTTGAAAAGATATTTTTCCATAAACTTAGTTACTAACTTTATGAACACTACGAAGTCAAATTTCATTTCTTTCTGAAAGTTCTTTCATTTCTCATAGCATTCTCATTTTGCTTCCCACCATTAAATTGCGTGTAATATTGTATGTTATGATATGCTTCGGGTTTATAACCTGTTTTTTTACCATTACCCTCTCTGTTCATTCTGTACTTTCTGGTTTGTTATATCAACAGTAATTTAAATAATTAACTTGCATTAAATTTCAGTCTGTCTAATGTTGAACAATCTAGGGCTTAAATAAATATTTCGTACCTAAAACATAATTAACATTTTCTGCTCCATGGCCTGCTCGAAAATTATTCAACACAAAATTAGGACGATTTAAACATTTGAGATTTTGATATTTTAACAACCGAAAATAGGTTAAAAGAAACGGAAAAGTTAAATTTAAAACCGGTAGGTAATGCTTGAAAATTTTGTAACTTAGGTCTGGTTTTAACTCGTTGAGCTATATAAAATAAATTTTGCCGTGCCAAGAACTAATGCTGCGTGAATTTCTTTACCCAAATATTATTTTAATCACGGAACCCTTAACCTGGGCATTACTGCTCCAAGTCACAAAGTTCCGTGATACCGTCATTTACTTATTTATAGTCGGATTCGGTGCATATTCAAATAAATGTTTTGTTAATAGCTCATTCCGTAAATTCTGTTAGTATCGGCGAAAGAATTCAGATTAAATATTTGACTGTTGCTTGAAACGTAACGGTTAAGCGGATAACACGCCAGTGGGTGACGTTGAATAAGTTCACAGGTTTACACCGATGATTTACAGCAATTGTGGGAATGTTGAGCGGCATGGTATGTGGGTATCGTGTACGTATTGAAGTGAGTGTCCGGGCACAAGCGCCCGCTCCAGATGGAGGTACGGGGGGTGGTGAGAGGTAGCCGGGGGTGCGCTGAGTATATGCGGAACTGCCTGCGTTAGAGCGGAACAGATTTGAGCGAGAGCAACACCGCAGGTTTCCGGCCTTTAAAATGAGTCGCTTTCGTATCACCTTGAACCAGCCGCCTCACATCTCGCTGCTCTCCGGTATACGCTTACGATATTCACCACGATCCACGACAAGCTTCACCGTTCATATTACTCTCAACGAAGTTATTGAAACCCCCTACTTTTGTCAATCCGTTACATAAATGAAGGTTTACTCAATTAGCATGTTTTATTAATTGTTTTAAATCACCAGGTTAACATGTATATTTATGCTCCATGATTTTTCTGGCTGAACAACATCAGTCAACGGGAAATCATCAATGATTGATCGCACAATCTAACAGACTGTCGGTTATTTAAAACTGACGGCGATTTTTATTACGGGTCCATTTTAAATGCTATCTCATCTGTCTCCACGTCAAATGATGATCACTGATGGGAGATAAATGTGAATTGCAAACTGAGTACATATAGATAGAATATACAAATTTTTTTAGGCAACGAGGCAACGAGAAGAGCAAACGCGTTAACCTGATTTTAAGTGATACGCTTGCCTCTAACACGGCACTGGTTAAGATGGTATACACAGCACCTCGCTCGTATTGAAGCGTTAGATGTTAAGTCTTGTTACCCCAGTAATTTCACTTGCATACAGCACCCTTCAAACGGAATAGTAATGTTTGCACGTTATTATATGGCAGTAGAAATCGGAGCTGCGGTACCTACCTAGACGGTCTCTGACAACAAACCTACTACAAATAAATTTATCAGAACGAGTCAATGTATCAGTTTGGTACTGGTACCATTATGTTTAGTGGTAGGGTGATGGTAAGGTTCCGGAATGAACAGTCGAACAATGATGTCACGTTATTGACCACCAAAAAACTAGACTTCTATTACTTCATCTGTTTTGAAACCAGTGCGTACACAATCCTTTCAGTTCTGTTTTCATACATAAAATTGAAAAGGCGGATTTTTTTAAATTTCAAAAATAATAAGTAATTGACAGAAAACGGAGTTAAAAATCATTAATGATTTTTAACTCAGCTGCTGTAAATGATTTATCATCACCTTAATCAGGATAAGTAATGATGAACATAAGTTTATATTATTATTTACTGATATATTCCCTTTCATTATTGGAGAAGCCTGCGTCCAGACTTCTATTCACTGATAATGATGATGATGTATTCACATACAAAAAATGTTATTTGATAAAACAAATAGATATGTTTTTATATGTATTAACCTAATTATTAGTAACAAATAGAAATATTGCGAATGAGAAATATTGCTTTAGATTAGTCTTGTTTATAATAAACAAACAATTTTTTTTAACGTAAATGTAAATAATTTAACACGAGCGTTATACAAACATCGGTGTGAATGTGCGCGCAATTTGATACTGTACCAATTAACGTCTCGTGAAATGTTTGATTCCCAGCAATTCGCCAGCGAATATGTTGTTTCCCAAGTCCAAATCTCCCCAACGTGTGATAATTGGCACGGTGATTTGCTATAACCTATTTCAACTTTACTGTTAAACGTTCCACCGACGGGTTAAATGTTCACTTGGTTAATTTAGCCGTAATATCGTTTCTCGGTTAAATTGGACGCAAACCGACCCGCGCCACGATAAGCTACGTTATCAATTGGCTGTACGTTCGGATCTTAATTAACTAACATTGTAATTAGTTATAATATAAACACGTGCTATATTATTGTTATTATTATCTTAAATGAAAAAGGGTTAAAGAGAAAAATCGAATATTGGGACATCGCTTTCTTTTATTTATTTATTTAAAACTTTATTTGCACACATATATATAGGTACGAAAAGGCAGCTTAATGCCAAAAGGAATTCTCTCCCAGATTACCATAGGATTGAGCAGAGAACTTAAGTACGGTATTTTTTTTTACAGTTGTACAGGTTAATGCTTGATCTCGATCCTGGTGTTAAGTGATGATGTGGTCTATGTTGGTAAAGAGCATTAACCCAGCAAATAGTAGTAACGCGTTCAAAACTAAGATAGAGTTAATACATTTTGGTATTGTTAATAAATATGTTATACTCTTATAAATGTTATGAATTTGTGCATACAAACATATTAAGGATATATACTGTAAAAAGGTCAATAGCTAGATAAAATATAAATATTGAAAATAAATACATCTTTTCACAGAAAATATTCACACAGTCTAAACATATCGCTTCGAAAAATGTAAATAAAGAAATTTTTTGTTATAGACTTATAATACAAAGGTCCTTGATTCGGTTTTGACGTCACATTTTGAATATTGTACTACTAAAATCGATGTGTTTCTATATACATATGTAATTCTAATAATGATTACTATGATTCGTTAACATGAAAGTTTCCTATCCGGAACACTATCAAGGAAAGTAGAGCTCGTAGAAAAATTCGACTAGAACAACATTGGATGTTGTGATTGTTGTATAAACACAAAACAGCACTATTAAACTATTAAAAAAAAACATGTTTATTTGTCACCACAAACCAAAGAAATTTACAAAAACAGAGTTTAGAGTTATTTATATACATTTTACAATGTAGGTCGCTAGTGCCTGTAATAGGTAATAATTCCTTCTTACAGGTTACCAGGTCTCCAACTCTCGTGCAGCTAAAATTACCGTATTTAAACAATTGAAAATACATAATGTTTATGTTAGTAAAACATAACTAAGTATATTTAAACATCATAGTTTTATTTGCTATTTTTCCTTAGTTTTCTTAAAGTAATAACATAAAACTTTTTAATAGGATTAGTTTATTGAATTCTGTAGGTAATTTTGCGGTGCTAATATAAGAATTTAACCGCAATCCGCGTGCCTTTGAAATCAATAAATATTTTATAGTCTAGCCGCTTGCTCGCCGACGTCTGGCACATAGTAAATCAACGCTTAAAATTTCAATTAACAGTTTTATTGGTGTCACCATCAGCGATCGGTAATGGATGGATAGATATAATGGACATCTAGGAATTGACCTAAAATTAGAATTAACTTAATACATAGTGAAAAATAAATCAGAAATAAGTTTATGAAATATTTTCTAAAGATATGTACTTATAAAAAAGCGTGTACGGGGTCTCATACAACAACTTATGGAACCTAATCCAACCTCACCTGCTCGTGGTGCACACCGCTAATCAAATAACGAGGCTTTGGCTCCCCATCAATACGCATTGGGCCAGCGTGGTTTTAAATGGCCCAAATCCATTACTTGAGGAGGCCTATGTCCAGCAGTGTACGTCTATTGGCTGATGAAGAAGATAAATATGACTATGTGCAACAGTTTTATGATAGTAGGTACTAAGAATGCATTAGTATTAAATAATATAAAAAATAGGATAAAAAGCATTGAACAATTATATTAGAAAAAAGCAGAAAAAAATTCATGAAAATTTAAATACATTAAGGTTTCTGAGCTAACCTATCAAAAAATCATGAAAGTGAAAGTTGACCACATGTACAAATGAATATTGCTCCAAAACATTACACGAGTGAAATTGGATATTTTATTTTTTTTTCTACGATACTAACAAGGCGTTCACCGGATTGTAAGTGATACGCTTGCCCATAACACGGTGCTGGTTAAAATGGTACACAGCATCACATTGCACTTATCTTGAGATATAAGGAATTAAGTCTCGTTACCCCAGTAATAAAAAAATATAATTGTGAGTCTTGCTCCATTGTCAATGCTGCAGCTGTTCTCCGAACTAGTCCTCTGTGTCTCAGAGTTCATCGAATAATAATTGTTGATATAAAATAAATGGTCCTTGACCATTTTTTCGACTGAGCGGCTAAGTAATATGCTTGTCCACAGCAATGTGATGCTAATTAAGACAGTATATACAGCACCACACAGCGCTTGTCGCATTGAGACATAAGGTGTCTCGTTACCCCAGTAATTTCACTAGTATGTAGCACCTTCATATTGCAACAGTAATGTTAACTATTTGGCGGTAGTAATAGGAGCTGCGGTAGTACCTATGTGTGTACCTATCACCAGTAATCATCATCACTTTTTATTATGTATTCGGAAGTTAACCATTATATTCGTTTCTAATACGAAAATTTTCATTTAAAAAACATCAAATTTTTCTCTCGAAAAATATTTTCAATTCATTGTTTATTTTTTTATATCTTCAAACAAACTTAACACTTTACAGAGAACCTTTATTGAAACGAGAATATCTTAATTCAAAAAAATAAAATTTTGCGAAAAAAAATTCATTGATCTATACACCTTTTATTAACCGTTGATTTTGTTTTCCTCTTTCAGCTAAACAAAAATTAGATTTACGTTTATTAAGGAGAAAAGGCTTGGATTATCGCGTTATATTTTTTAATTAGCGATTTAGGTTTTGCCATTGGTAATTAAAGACAACACTCGTTTTATTTTTGCAGCTTTATTCGTCTCTTTTAAGGTAAACCTTCTAATTGTATCAATTTGGTTAAGGAAGATTATTAATATTAATTATTTGTCATCAATCACTTACATTACATAATAATTTTAGATAATATTATGTTATATTTGGATAAAGTTAGGTTAGTCTTAGTCTAGTTAAGTTTTTTTTTATTTTTGGACATTCTTTCATTATTACTAACACTGTTCATAACTTTTACACTAGATTTACCAGGCCAGTTAAACTGTCTGGTCCTACAAGTTCGATTTAAGATTATTTCTACATGAAATATTTTCTTTTTGTAATATCATCACTTTTGAATCATTATTAACTAAATAAATAATTTTATGAAGTTTATATTATTTTATATATATTCATATTAAATATAAGGTTTTGCAAGAAATTGGTATATTTAAATAGCTGGTAAATTTATTGTTAAATTACTAACCCATTATGGACCAAACAGTTATCTGACATATTTTTTTTATTTCTGTGTTCTATAACTATGTTATTTCCCAATAAATCTGGTCTCTTGTTCCACAATGATTTTAAAAATTCTGTCCCACTCAA
This sequence comes from Pachliopta kotzebuea, assembly GCA_018246255.1. Classification (NCBI taxonomy): domain Eukaryota; kingdom Metazoa; phylum Arthropoda; class Insecta; order Lepidoptera; family Papilionidae; genus Pachliopta; species Pachliopta kotzebuea. The sequence goes on along the minus strand of DWLS01005687.1, from coordinate 597 downwards.
TCCATGCAATTTTTATCCAATGCCCCCCAAAACCAATAAAAAAAAATGCAATTAATTATTAGCAAATTTTTTGATGCAGTTGTTGATTGTCCCCTTTAATGACAGAATTACCTCGCAGTTGGGCTTAGACCCCACCCTGAGAAACACCGGTCTCATTATTATTGGCCGATAAATGCACACTTCTGGGCATAGGCATCCCATAAAGGTCTCCACTCCGATCGGTCTTCTGCTGTCTACATCTATGGATTCTCGCTACCTTCACCAGATCGACGGACCACCTAGAGTAGTCTTTCTCAATGTGGGCGACGATTCCCCCTTGGGGGCGTTAGAAACCTAGAGGGGGCCGTTACGAGGCCCAAAAAAAATGGGAGGAGTTGAGATGGATTAGGGGGGCGATGTATAATTTGTAATTTCACTAGTTAAGTATACAAACGAAAACATATTACATATTTATATTGTTTCTTTTAATTTGATTAAAATATATAAATTATAAAGTTGGATTTTATTTGCACTCACTGGCAAAAAATTCTAGTTTAGAATGTAAGTTTAAACATCAGAACCGACTAATATAACTGAATTATTTAAAGTAGTGAAAAT
>DWLS01005686.1:0-12423 GCA_018246255.1 Pachliopta kotzebuea | reverse complement strand
ATGTGCTTGTTCTAATTCTTAAACTATTATACTCTATGAGAGAACACAATACAGACTTTACACTAAATACAATGAATGTAAGATATTTAACAATTTATTAAGAACTTCTGCCGAAGGTTTTAATCGTTTAAGAAATTAATAACACCCTAATTCTCATGAGGAAGTGTCTTTTCATAGATCCACCATTCGTCACAAAAATCAATTTTAAACTGTTGTCTAATAACGTCATCATATCGATTATGCTACAAGAGAAGTCCTTATTATCACAGGCCCGAGATTAACGGTTACTCTTTATTTGAAAACAAAGATATTTCTATAAAAATAAATAAATAAAAATAGTTTAATAGCCATTGGTCTTTATCGTAAGTCAGTAACTTAGTAAACGTTTTACACTTCCAACTCAAAACTTCCTTTGAAATCTGATAGTAAACATAAGGAATGTTTAACTTCTTTTAACGTACACACAGTTAAAAGTATCGAGTTTGAAATATTACTTATTTTTCAAAGTTTTCAAATCTTTTATGTAATGTGAAAAATCATATTCTATTTTTGTACAACATGCTCTGCACAAAACATTTGAGTTTATTTTTCATAGATTGTAGAAACTTCTTGTAGAAACGAATACATTAAGCATTGATTGAATTAGAAATTATTTTTGTGCCCAATGCTGGGCATACACTATTAATACGTAGTGGACTACAGGAAGATTTTATTTAATAAAGAATTATGACAGTTATAGACCTTGCTGGGTATAAAACGCAATGACTTCACTATTATTACAATGACGTAATTTGTTTGTTAGCGTTTGATTTTGTCATGAAAGATAAGATGTAGTATTGAATTATTCACAATATGCAGGTGATTGTTGAGTCCGATGTGAAGATGTTTGATTAATCATCGGTAATTATCATTAGGGCTAACAGCAATCTTGAAATAGTATATAATCTTTGTATCCCACAGGTAGATCAGTCTTTATTTAGTTTAATGCAATCGTTTAGTTGTAATGTCAAAAGCATGTTTAATGTCTTAAGTAGTGATTCCCAAATTTAATTGACCTGTTTAGAGAAAATATTTTACCTTTACTACATAAATAAACATTTTTTAATCTTCTGCGGTTTTTATACGGTTTTATCCTCTTATTACTCACTCCCAAATGTGGACCGGCTCGTAAATGGCAGCGCCTACTAGGGGTCAGTAACGACTACTTTGGAAATCATCGATCTTAAATTTCAAAAGAATTACAAAAATCAAATATCGCATTGAGCTTTGTAAAGGATCTTTAAGCTTGGTGATAGATGGCGTCACTTACAGCGGAGCTTTTTTGAAGCTCTGCATCTGTGATATATTTCAATAGAGGGCGTTACTTGTAGTTTTCGAGTAATCTTTTACTGTATATTTACACAGAAGTATTTTAGCGGGAAAATAAAAATGATACATAAAGATTTAAATATTCCTGGGCATTTTTATAGTGCAATATAATCTTTTTACTTTGTATTTGTTATCATTAATTTAAAACTTTTAATAAATAGGTATCTTGATTTAAAATAAAGAAAACAATTTGGTTAATTTTTCTTTTAAAATATTGTAATTTGATTGGTTACAAACTGTGAAATAACCAAATAAAGTCCGATTGTTAGGGGTTGTGCGGTTACCTCTTAGCGTTTTAAAGTGTTTACAATATAGCATGCAAGCTAATGTTAGTTATATTATAAACGTTAGAGAAATAGTTAAAGTTTTCAAATTATTTGATAGTGACGTAATGATATAGTTGTTAATAGTTGTAATTAGTATTAACAAAATGTTATTAAAAGGAACTTTTGTATATGATTTGATTGTTTTTTCGAATTTTGTTGTGTAGTTATTCCTAATTGTAAAGATAGTTTACCATGTTCAAAGTAAATGGTACGCGCTGGTGCCCTGTAAACAGGAAAGTTACCGAGCACGCGATGGCTCGTCGTGTCATAGGTCTGCGCCCTTAACCTCTTTTAATATTTATCGTATTGTCTACGATGTTATTGTTTATATAAATGCGTATGCGCCGCCCGTGTCTCTATGTACGTCGCACGATTTACAATCACCATTTAAGAAGCATTAGTGAGGTTTGTAGATTCAAACCGTTTGCTGCGGGTTATGTAGGGTTATGCAATAAAATTCATAAATATGTTTAAGTAATAATTCTTTTATTAATTTACTTCCTCGTAATTGTTCACGTAACTGTGAAATCTTTTTAACGATTAAAAAAAATAACAATCCGAACCCACTCAAAGTCGGGCAGGGCTCCATACAACTCTATTATTTTAAACAATAATATTAACTCTTTTTTAATATCACAAAGTTATACTTATTAACTAATTTCAATTAAAGCTTTCAAGTTGAACTTACGAACTACGGGGTTTAAAGCCTAGCACTATATAACTGTGAGATCTAAAGTCCTCATGAATACACATGATATCACTAAACTTATGGATCAGGCGGACACTTGGGAGCGCGTGCGACTCCGAGCGGTGCTGGAACAGATGTGACCGTGGAGCCGGGTCCGCGAGCTCCAAGCTCCGCGGTTTACCATGGCCGCCACACTGCAGGCGTTTTCAGGTTGGCGTTTGTCGTGCAGTCCAAGGGTACAGCGGTGTGCACAGGAACTGGGGAAGCAGGCGGCGATGGAGTCACGTAACCAGATGAGGAAGACACAGTAGAAAGTGCGGGGCTCGGAGGACTCGCTGGTGGTGTTTCGGTACCGGCGGCAGCGCGCTGCATGTCGTTCAATCTGTGTCCAAGGTGAGTCATCAACTGCGTGCCCAGCCTCACATCCACACCGGGAATGGAAGCCAAACACCGGGACACTTCATTCGCAGCGTGTGTAAATCCAGCACGGAAGCGGTCGGCGTCGACTGTCGGGTTGAGTGACAGCCTGCGCTGGCGGCGGAGTTTGTGCAAGTGACGCACAGTCAATTCCAAAATATCGGCCTTCTCCAATTTGGCGACGTTCTCGCCCTCCGACTGGAGAGCGCTGACCATTAGCTCCTTGAGTTCGTCGAGACAACGATTGATGCGAGCGCGCCTCTTGCGCTCGAGCATCGGTTTCATCACTTTGCGGTATTGATAAGTGCGCGAGACGGGTTGCGGGCCGTCGTCCGCGAGGGAATACGCGATTTCGTAAGACATGTTTGTTTGGTGAGTGGTGAGCGTGCGTTAGCGTCGAGCGTTGAACGCGGAATGCGCTCGGCAGGCCCGAGCGGGGGTTTATATAGGGAGGTGAGGGCGCGCGATCGTGGGAACGCACGGAGCCGCCGAGTTCCCACACGCGCCACCTGTGCGGCGCAGCTGCCGGCGGGGCGGCGGGGGGGAGGGCCACGCGCTCGCCGCGCGTGCGCCCCGTAAACAATCGCCGGCGCGCACGCCGCGACGCTCGGTAATTGTTCGCGCGGCCGGCGACGAGTCCCACTATGATACCTAGTTAGATCATACTAAGGAACTTCTATTCGCGGTACTGAATATTTAAAACTGTGATATCTTTATTATTCTTCTACATAGACAAAATACTTAATTATTTAAAACTTGATATTTGTTTGTTTGTTATTTTTATCAAAACTTTTACAAAAAAATTATATAAGTTTCTTGAATTTTTGTCCTTAGGGTTAAAGGGAAAGACATTTAAGATAATTGCCACAGATTATGAGGTTAAAAATTGTAATTCCTAAATTCATTAATGTTGTATTTCAAAATATTTTATTTAATGAAATCCTAATCAACTTTTACGATTGAAGCTTCCATATCGTAGCCTATATTATAATTACATATAATTAAGAGCATTGAGGTAGAGTAGTGTGGAGTGTCGCAATGTATAGGCAGTGCAGCGATCAATCAAGCGTCCGGCGCCGGGCACAATGGTGGCCGTCAATTATAAGATCGCCGCTACTGTTTGATCATCAATCATGGATTACGCTCTGTAATAATTATTGACAGATAAAATTACAGTATGCGACGACAACGAGAACATGTGGATCACCATCCTAGTGGATTAAAATTCTCCATAATGTCCATAACAATCGATATTTCTTGTCTATTTGGAGGCGGTCAAATTATTATATGGTTAGTGTGAAACTGGAAGACTAATTAACAAGTTTTGATTTGTTTTGTTAAATTTGATTTAGCACTGATGTGATTATTATTTTCTGTTTGCTTTATCAACCGGTAGCTGATCGGTGCAGGTATTGCTTGGGCGATGGTCGAGTAGGCGGCTGCCTACGCGGCCGAGTTGGGTGAGAAAATGACCGCATGCGACCGGTATGGGAGCCCGTAATGCCCCGCTTAAGTATCGCCGCACACCCACTTTCTCCCGTACACCCACTGGAATTATCTTTATTGTCGCTTTGTCGGTTCACACGCGCTAACGGGAAAAAAACTGTAACCCGTCTGACTTGTATTCACACATAACGACTAAGTTCTCATTTTTTAACGATAGTGACAATCTGTCTGTGACACATGTTTCAACTTTTAAAAAATATAAGTTTAATAGTTTTAAATACTAGATACTTTCTGTTACTTATTGGATACTTTGCATGTATTCGCAAGTAGACGTTAAGAGTTTTTTGGCGATATTAAATAATTATTAATGTTTTTGTAATGGCAACTTAAAATATGATTGCTTTATCAATTTTTTATCGGATGGTTCATAACGATAATTTCGTGCAATAATGATAATAAAGTAGAAAGTCACTATTATTAATAAATAATTAAGTATACATATCCACGTGACGCTGTAACTTTTAAATAAACACTATTGCTTGAATAAAGGTCTTAAGTTTATAAATTATTTCAAAGTTTAGAAGGTTTATGTGGTTATTTAAGTGTTATCTATTTTTTATAATAGCTATTTAAGATATGAATTAAAATGAGATTTTAAGATGCCCTTCTTTTAAAAAATTGTAGTAAAACATAGTAATCAGATAAGGTGTTATTCTACCTTTTATTGTATTAATGAAACAAACAATTACTTGGCAGAATCAATGCATGTTCATGCAAACCATTTTTTTAAATACGATTCAAGCTTTAATATTTTAATATAACGTATGAATCAGGAAAGATATATTAACGAAAAATACAATTGTTTTATAGGAAAATTTTCATATGAATTTCGTTCAAATCTGTGTTCTGGTATTTTTTTATAAAGTTCATATAGATGGAGATATGTGGAAGTAACTGAAGATCAAATTTCAATAAACAAATCAAAGTAACGTCTAGTAGGGCAGATCAATCGGTTATTTCCTTAAGACAACAAAAAAAATATGTTCAAATGATCCAAGATAAGACCGGAGGCGGTGTTTTTCATCTCTGAATCCGTATTGGGGTAACGGAATTTTTATCGGCGACCAATAATCGGTACACTTAACACTAAAAACATTTCTAATAGGCGACATAATATTTTCTGGAAAATTATTATAGCTGTATTCATTATCTAATTGTCTTGCTTAGCAAATTAATTTAAGTATAAACGAATGTCCACGAAAAAAAATTAACATTTGGTACGGCACGACGAACTAATAAATATTATGGATGGAAAAATAAATTAAGAAGCAAGAGGGGATATCCATGGAAAATAAATATTCAGCAAATGAAGATAAAAGGAGTCTTTCTATTGTATCAAGAAATTAAAGTTATTGGAGAAGTATGGGGAAAGGGGACTATAAATTATCAATTCAAATTATTGTGTTTATCTATTTATACACATAGGTGGACTGGTGGTGGTGGTGCCTTTTTACATTGTCTTTTAGTCTACTTTAAGCGATACAGAGATGTTATGAGATAGGCATTAATAGTTAACAATTGAAAATGCATATCAATCAATACATTAAATATAATTGTGTTATATTATGGACATAATTTTATTCGGCTATTGCATTAGATGAAATATATATTCATGATCAGGCAGCACTAAAACGATTTCAATATAATTGATCACATCATAGTGGTTTATACGTCACCGGAGTTTGTGCCCGGTGACGTCATGGAGCTGGTGCCGGTGGATCCTGCGGACATCACTAGTGACGTGTGACGTCAGCCGGTACCTGTGTATTTTCCAATGAATTGAAATGTGATAATATGACTCACGCCTGTCTGTTTGCTACAATGTTTTAAAATTATACGTAATTATGCGGTTAGTATGTTTCGGTAATTATTACCACGTTTCGAGGAATATAAGCCATGTTATCTTTTGAATCCTTTAGAAATTCCTGACATGTTTTCTGCTTTTACATTTTCAATATAAAGACAACTCTTTTTTATAACAATATATTATTTGGATTTAATGTATGCTTATTAAATAATAAATCATTACTGTTGTGGTAAGTCTCTGTTGTAAAAGACCGTATAGATGCCATTTTTACCGTTAAACAATAGAATGCAAACACAACTGTCTTACAGTACGAACAAAGTTGCAGCTATTGAAATGTTAATAATGATACTGTTAAGAAAGAGCAAAATGTGGTGTTGGTGGATTGTGGGTTCATTGCCTTACTTGCCGTTTACCATCAAGTGGAATATAAATCATGTGGTATTGCTGAATAAAAAACGATTTTAATTATATAGAATTCCTGAGACTTTCCGATATGATTTTAAACACAATTATAGCAGCTCAAATTTGAATTTAAAAGTGCAGTTCATGTTTTGAATAGTAGTTTACCTTATATGAGTTTTTTTTTATAAAAAAAGTATATATAGTGAAGATAATTAATGACGTTGATTACTTTCGCAGATTGTGTACGTACGCGAAATAAGATAACGTTGTTTAGTTAGTCGTTTATCTTCCGGAATATTTTTAATATAACTAAAAAAGTAACGCCAAATTTTCCTTTTGATTATTGTATCCTAATGAATGAAGACATTTAAACACCATTTGCTATCGTTTTATCAGTAATATATTCGGGTTAATGATCTCCGCCTTGTACTATTCACAATTGCTTGCACTTGATTGTAATTATAGGAATTTTCCTACACTAAGCGACACTCGTTTGTTGTTCGACGTGTTCATCGGAAGCACGCGTACACAATTGCCTCCTGATACTATTTGTGGCCGTTTGACTGATTACGATGGCGTGTAATTAATTTCTATGTATATTTCTTTATACAAAAATATTTGAAAATGTGATTAAGTCCTCCGAGATCCAATTTCGGAGCCACACGGCTAGATAACATCCTCATATGATAAATCAATTAGACAACGTATGAGAACTGGAGTATTCTGGATGAGTTCACTTTACCATCTACAGCTCTCATTGTCACTTATTACCAAAAATCAGATTATTTTGTTCAAGGTAACGAAAAAAATGCAAAATATTATCTATATAACCAAACAAATCTCTGTTTATATAGATAGTTAGTAGAAATATGTTTGTACATTGCAGAATATCATTGAAAACTGCTGCATACTGGGAATGCAGGATGTGGAGAACTTTGGGAGATGTCGATGTCCAGCGGTGGACATCTATCGGCTGATAATATGATGACGAAACACAAAAAGTAATTTAGTATTCCATTGTTATCAGATACAAACATATAATTTATTATATTTTGTCAAATATCTAAATCGTCTTTTCAGATGCATTTTTGTTTTCATAAATTTGACATTCAAGAGTCTCGCTGGCGTTTTCGAGGTTTTGGTCAGCAGCGACCTTAGATCAAGAGACCTGAGTTCAACAATGGATGACCATCGATTGAAATGTTGATGATGTAACTTAAATATCATGTTATTGATCTTTTGAATTAAGATACATAACTAAACACAAAATAGCGTGACGCAAACGCTGCGTACGGCATCCGATCCGCTAAGATTATTGTTTTCTAGTTTATTATCGAACGGTGGGTGGTGGCTGCTAATGGTGAGCGTCAACATAGTAAACTAGGTGGTTTTCCTCCTTCGCTGAGATGGGTAAGCTGGCACGTATTTACGAGCGCGCTGTGCGCCTGCGCAAGTGTGTACGTGATAGGCGAGCCGTTGCGCGCAGCTCGCGATTGCCACGCGACACTACTTACTAATTTGGTGACCATCTATTCTACCAAACGAGGACTTTCCGAGGATCTCACACATCGTCGAGATGACTAAGACGTCAGTCTAGTGGTGAGTGACACGCTAGTCCATAACAATTTGAGGTCGTTCGAATTGTATACACTACATCACATTATGCTCGATCCTTTGATACCAATAATTTCAATAGCTACAGCGGTACATCGCAATGTTTGTATAGTATTGTTTAGCGGTAGAAATAGGAGCTGTAGGTACACATACCTAGATGACATATAGTAACATAGAGCTATCACCAAAGAAAGGTTAATTTTTTTACAATATAACTTTGGTCCTAAGTAATTTTGGTGACTCTATTTGTGATTTACAAAAGTAGAGCGCGTGCGAGCCGCCGGCGGCGCACGCGCACCGCTCCCGCCAATCGCGCACCTACTTCTAATTGACGTACAACATTTTATCATACCGAAACGCCTTGTAATTTTTTAAACATGTTTAATTAATGTTAAATGTTTAATCTGTGCATCAATACGACAATATAAGCCTTGGAATGATTCTGGGTTTTTAACGTTACGTCAGTAATATTTGTTATATATACATATATAACTTCAGATATAAAACTCGCATTTGTTGTATTGAGTGGCGATTTGTTTTTGGTCATCAAAGGAGCAGACCTCTTCTCTGAAGACGATGACCGTTACCAACTTCGTTAAGTTTGGGAATCGATAGCCGTTTTTGATCGATCAGAAATCACCGCTTCATATAAAAAAACGCAGACATAATCCGGAGACGTTATCACCGTACATCACTTGGATATAGTTAGATGTAAAACTGATTAATATAAATAAATAGCAAAACTGTATTCTATTTGGTATGCGAAAATATTGTGGTAAATGACACTCATAATTAACGACGATATTTTTTATGTTGTTATTTTTTAAAATATATTTGTACTATCAATGTACTAAGTTGTTATTCTCAGCGTGTCAGTAGGTTATTTCGAAAAGATCTATTTCTTTATGAGGTTATCTTTGACGTAATTAGCGACATTGTTGTTTAACAAGAAGCCGTTAATTGTATTAGCATAAAGAGTTCAGCATTGATTATTGATAAGGAGGTAAAATGTAGTAGTATTGTTATCCGAGGATTTGGTGAGGTCCCATTGTGATTGATGCTGTTTATTTCACTAGAAACAATGGTTTTTCCAGTCGATGTTATCTTTATAGCATAAAATATTTGGAAACAAGAGTTAAAGATTAATTTCTTGTGTGAATAAGCCGTCGGGCAATTTAGTTTAATCTAAGTAAACGGAGAGCGTAACTGGGTATACAAACAAGAAAACCACGTAAAAGTAAGTTATGGCAGCTTAGTCATGATCAAAGGGAGAGATAAAGCCGGTGACGTCAGCGAAGCGTGCGTGTCACTCCTGGGGTCAGGTTATTCTTCGCGTCATGACTCACGTGCTAAACCTCGGGAAACCGGTTCCAGGTTCCTTTGAATACAACGCCAACAGATCCGGTAGTGGCGTCAGATGATTATCAAACAAATCCGCGATCTCGTAACGCAGAAAATTCCATACAATGGCACGTGATGCGGGAAGTACGCGGTTTACGTTGTAAGAAGGTGCGAATGATTTGGGTCGTGGTAAAAAGTATTTACCTTTTTTCATTTTCGAGACATAGGGTTAATGATCCTGTGTTAGTAATTTTAAACAACTAATTTTAGTACTCTGCTGCTTAAAATTTGAATGTTTGTATTTATTATTTAACACCAACTTAGTTTCCAGTGTTACATCATTTATCGTAAATATATATTCTTCTACCTTTGTATACAAAATAATTATTTTACATAGTTACAGTTACTTTTTTTAGTGTTAAAAATATTGATAAGAAAGTGCGTCAATTTTAGCTAATGCGTCATTTGATAATTTACTAATTCACAGAGATTTTAGTTTGAAACAGCCGATTACTAATCGCCTGGTTATTGTTAAATGTACTTTTTATGGGGACCCTGACAAATCTAACGACCATAGCTGACTCATAACACGAATTAGTTTAAAACAATATTATCTGTATATCTAACTTATCATTTTCTTTATACGTAATTACCACACGGGGGTAACGTGAAGTCTTGCAAAAAGTACAGTGTAATCGTGCAGATATGTTATAATAGCGTATTAAGATAAAGTTTATTAATATGACGTTATGACGCTTGTATTTGTTTAATTATTTGGTAAATATACTATAATAACAGATGATTTTTAAGTTTAAGTCATCAAATTTAGTTTTTCATCACCGGTCTTAAATTTGCTTTATTATCCTTAAACATAGATATAATTTAACTTACAAAATTCGCAAAGTTAAAGTATATAACATATTTAGGTGCATGTATAATTTTATAAATAAATCAATTTAACTACTGAAGCATTCATTGGGAATGTTTAAATTTTTGTGTTAGTTATCCCTTTTCAAGAGACGGCGATAATTCGCTTCTGATACCCAATCCCATGGTCATTTGTGTTCATTGTCCGTCTCGCTAAATATTATCATAGCTGCCGCTTAAAGGCATCTCTCCTTGTCGGCAGGAACAAAGCGGGCCGGTGGCGCCGGGTCGGTAAGCGTCGCCAAATATTTGTGCTGAAGACGCCGGCCCTGACTAATCACATACATGTGCGACTCACTTTTTGTTTGTGCATTTCGCGTGTGCAGATAAGGCATGATTTTTTTACATTCTTTCAATTAAACATTTAATAATATATAATATGGTGAACTGACCGCCAACCTCCGCTAGTCGGGGAGGCACGTCAAGAAGAATTAAACATTTAAGATTTTTTAAGTGAATCTAATATGTAAGTTGTTTTTTATATGTCTTGCTTCCTATATATAAATGCTTCTGTTCTGTTTTTACATATACCAAAAAATTCTTGTTCTCATTTATTTACTTAATTATAATTTTTTTTTATTTTATTGCATATCTTCTATTTATTTATGTACTAATTTTTTATCTCTCCTGTCCTCTTGGGTTGCTGGAAGAGATTGTTTATAGCGATAAGGCTTTGCCTTTATCTATAATTAGATTATAAATTTAGTTATTTAAGTTTATTTGCAGTACTATATAGTGAGCTATAAAGTGTTTGTCTATCTGTCTATCTCTCTATTTATCTCTGCTCTTGGCGTGTTGCAAATGGTGACCCAGAGGGAACAATTTCATGAAAATGTTAAAAGATATTATGGCGACTTGTAACATACTGCGCTCATGGACTTGCAAGCCAAGTTAGTTGTATATGATATTAAAGAAATTGGGCTAATTATCAACAGTATCTTTAAGCGGTAACGTTCAAATTTTAACGTGTACAAGATGACTACAAACTGATGCTACAAAAAGTGCTACTAAAACACACGTGTTCAGACCTAATTCTTCCTGGAACCGTAAACAATGGCAAGCGGGGGTTGTGAACAGGTACAGAGGCAAGTGCAGTCGGAATAAACAAAGGCGGCTCGTACTTGAGACAGTTGCGGGTCCCGGGGGGTCGGTATAGCACAATGCGGCGCCAATTTTTTTTTCCACTTGTTGCTTTAGGGATTACATTAGACAGCCGTTCGTAGGTGTCGGTACAAATGACGTGAAATGTCTGGCTTTTGTATTAGCTGACAAGTGTCATGAGGACGACAGGGCACTTGAAGTCGGGTAACTGCTAATAACATGCTTTCAAAAATAGACTGATTCTTGTTTGCAGTTGGCGTCATTGTATTATAGTAGTGTATTAATAATCTTGAAAATATCATATGTATTATATTAAATGTTAAGGAAAATACATAAAATGCCAGTTTAACAACTTCAGAGTATATTTTAATGACTATCTGCTTGGGAAGCCCTGTGACTTTCAATGTATATAAAGGCCTAAATTATTGAAAAAAAAATATTTATTACATGAGAATATTTCCAAACCAAGGTCTCAAGTACTTATTTTAATTAAAAACTTATCACAAGAAATGTTAATAAACTGCATATTAAGTAAATATGAAAGTTAATAATATTTTGTAATGTAATTAAAGTGCCGCATTAATAAATTTTTATCTTTATTAATCAAATACATAAATTATTTTTAATTAATGAGAGTACTGACTCTATTGACCTCAATAAGGTTAATAATATTCTTTCATAGGATTATTAACATGAAACTCTCAGAATTTAAGAATATTAAAACGTTGTATTAGTAACGTCTATTTAGACGGTACATTGATGATATTTTTTTAAAAACCTTTCAACCTATGAACTGAAATTTCAATTAAAATTGTATTTATCTTTTATAGTACGAAGTTACTGTCTTAGGATAAAATCAATAACAAACAAACAAGCTTTCACGGCCATAATGGTGGCCGAAAGCATCGACATCACCCGAAAAAAAA
>DWLS01005685.1:0-12423 GCA_018246255.1 Pachliopta kotzebuea | reverse complement strand
CATCGATCACATCTTCACTTAACACCAGGTGGGATAGTGGTCAAGCATTAACCTATACATAAGTAAAAAAAAAAAACCACTACTATATAATTACAATACAAAACTATTATGTATTATATAACTTACGAATAAAAAACTATACACATAAGATATATATCTAATATATTCTTTTAATAAATAGAATAATGAAAAATGTATACTAAACAAATTTTTGAATTGTATTATATTTGATAATTTCGATAAATATATACGCCAATGAACATCGTAATATGAATATCGTAACTTGATGACGCTATAATTAGTGGTATATAGATATAATAATTTTGTATATCAAAAATTATAAATTACACCAGGTAACAACCGGTAACAGCTGGTTAGTGTTAACAGCAGTTAGTGTTAAACCGTAACTTGTTGAAGCGGCCGTTTCAGGCTGTTGGTGGAACATTAGCGATTTCACGCTAGTTTAGTTGCGCTGTTAGACAATAAATGAATTTATTCAACATTGTTATGCCTCGGCCGTTGATAAAGTTTCAACAAATGTTTACTCGGAATTATTAAACTGTGAAATTTGCACAGATTTGAGGTTGGCAGTAACTAAATTACTTTTTACTGAAAGTTTTTTGTTTTGTAGAAATCGTCCCCTTTCGTGTTGTAGGTAAATCTTTTTCATTCGTTTCATTAATTCTTACTTATTCTATTCTCCAATCCTTTTATTTTGTCTCCTCTTCGATTCTACAAGTTTTCCATCTCACATTCTTTAACTCCATGTCTTTTCATTCTCTTCCATGCATCGCTTCCCAGACATTTCGCCGGATTTATTCAAATTATATTCTACTATTTTACTTTACTTATATTTTATGTCTCTTCTGTCTATATTAGTCTTATCCCTTCTTTTTATGTACATCACTATCTTGTTCTGTTTTGTTCTATTTCCGTTTTTACTACCTCTTGATAATATTTCAAAGATATGCGGCGATTTCGTGCTCACTCATCAGAGAGGCTTTCTTCCCCGTTTCCACTTCAACTGATAGTAGTCACAGTGTACAGAAGTTACTTTACTGGTGGTATGTAAGAAGTATGGTACAGAGAAGTTTTAAAGGAAGTATATAAGAGTTTAATTAAATGGTTATGATATACAGTTTACGTTCTTCATCAGCCGATAGACGTCCACTGTTGGATATAAGCGTCCTGAATAATGAGAGATTTGGGCCATTTACCACCATGCTCGCGCAATTTGGGTTAAGGGGAGCCGGAACCTCATTCGTTGATTAACAGGGTGCACCACGAGCAGGTGACGTTGGTTATGGTCTCGTGCGTTGTTGTGTGGGAATTCTTACACCCCTATAAAATATCGAAAGTAGTTACAGTCATATAGTCTAATTCGTAAACTAATGACCTCAGCAAAGATAGCTTTTAATATTTAATAGTATTTATTTATTTATTCTTCATGTACACTTTTATATATAAAACAATACTATTTAATAAAAGTAACATAGTGTCACAAAGGCGAGCTTAACCCTTAAAAGAGTTCTCTTACAGCATAACCAAATAGGAAAGATATACTATTTTAATTATTTGTGTAGGTGTACCGAGTACTAGTAATAGTAAGTATATAAGGAACATATATAGCAAGTATACATAGTGGTAAAAATAAAATATGCAACTAGAGGTGAAGATTATAGTCTTTAACTATCTTCTTAAAGATAGGTAAGGAGGGACAGGCGCGGATACCATGAGGAAGAGCATTCCAGAGTTTCACTGATTTTACCGTAATAGAATTACTGTACCGTTTGGGAGAATGCGTTGGTGTTTTGAGAAGTAAAGATTTAAAGTAGCGACATTGAGATCCGTAGGGAACAAGGTACTCGAAGCGCTCAAAGAGATAAGAAGGAGCGTGAGGACTAGTAAGTAAAGAAAAGATAAAACTTGCATATCCCATAGTAATTCATGCTTTATACATTACAACAAGCTAATTAACAGATGAAGCCAGTAAACACCATGAAAGGTATCAACCCTTTCATCTCCTCCCCTGAAGCCGTATCTAAATACTTACCGGATGTTCACGACGCTGTCGCACCCTTTTCATATTAATACAAATATCACGTTCAATTTTCTTAGTACGTTTATGAGAAACCTTTCAAGGCTTCTATAGAAAAGATTTTACATATATGATATAAGCTAAATAACTAACGCTTTTAGATATATTAAGGAGACCAAACTGTAAATCTACTAGATAAAGATTTCATAGTTTTAACATTTTTAAGGTATAATGTAAACGGAACCCAAGCCAATCTCACCAGCTCATGATGCAGTCTGCTAATCAACTAACGAGGCCTTGGCTCCCCACCAACCTGCACTGGTATGGCCCAAATCCTCCCACATTTGGGGTAGGCCTATGTCCAACAGTGGACGTTTATCGGCTTGTGATTATTATGGTATTTTATAAAAACTTTGTAATACGACAATTTTGAAGTTGTCTTCTTTTCTCTTGAAAAATTATACAATAAAGAATAAAAAAAAGGTGCTGAATGTTTGTAAAATTACTGGAGTAACGAGACTTGGTAACAAAATGATGAGTTACTGGTGGTAGGTCTCTTACCGGAGACCATCTAGGTGTGTACTGTAGCTCCTATTTCTACTGCTAAGTAGTAACGAGTAAATATTACTATCTTCCGGTTTGAAAAGTGCTGTATGTTTGTATAATTACTGCGGTAACAAGACTTGACACCTTATTGGAGACTGTCTATGTAGCTACTACCGCAGCTCTTGTTTCTACCATTTAGCGGTAGTAATGTGCAAACATTACTGTATTCATGTTTGGCGGGTGCTGTATGCTGGTGAAATTACTGGGGTAACGATATTTAACAACTAAACCCTCATAACGACGAGCGCAATATGATGCTTAACATCTTAACTAACACTTATGGGCAAGCGTATCACTTACCATCAAGTGAACACCGTTTGCTTCTCAATCCATTTCCTTTCCTAGCTCCAAAAACTTTTGTCTACCAATTCATAAAAGAAATCTTATTCGAAGTTTTACTCCGATATTTGAAGGTCAAATTAAAGTATAATATAACTTGCTTCCCGGTTTTCCTATTGTCATGTTTACAGCGGAACTTATTTCATTGGACCTGATTGTGTATTAAATGAAATAAACGACCAACGATTACGTTTTACTGCTTATTTTACGACGTACATTGATTAGCCATAAAGTGTACAAATTCTTAGGGTCTTACGTAAAAATTACAGCACGCTTTATTCCTGTTTAAGGTACTAAATGAAATTAATAAAAACTCACCTTCAATGTAAAATAAATAAATAAAAACACAACTCTGTCTATTTTAGAATAGTTCGTTCCTGACATGGCTCATACTGCATTCCTATGATCTCACATTGTTAATGCACTTTGTTTATGTCTCCATCCATTGTTAGTGTTTCTAAAAATCATAGGTAGGTCATAATTACAAATATAGTTGTTATTTATTTATTTATTAAGTTGCGTCATTAAATAACATTATTTTGAATTTATAGATACAAAAGTGTACAGTACAATGTTTAAATGCTATTTATACAATTACAGACGCAAACTACAATGCAGTGGTACATAAGAAATATATAGGTACATATGATAATTAAACACAGTAAATATACTTATTATACCATTTATATATATTTATACATTTAAAACAAAATAATTACTTCAAAAGCATTTTGAAAATCCTTGCTTGTTATTACCATACTGATCTAGTCTATATAAATATTTCTAATGTATTACTCTAGCTTTAAACTTAAAAAAAAAAAATTGAGTAAATACCTCATTTTTTAAATAAATAAATAAAAACTTAAAGATATTTATTCGACGAGACTAGAGTTCACCTGATGGTAACTAATACGCTTGCTCATAACAACGTGATGCTAGTTAAGATGGTATACACAGCACCACATTGCACTCATCGCTTTAAAGCAGTAGATGTTTAGTCTCGTTACCTCAGTAATTTTCAACCCTTCTAACTGGAACAGAGTAATGTTTGAACTTTACTATTTGGCGGTAGAAATAGGAGCTGCGGTGGTAACTACCTAGACGGTCTCCGGCAATAGAGATCTATTATCAGTAACTATCTCATCATTGTGAGAGCTATAGTAATCTGGTCATGTTTTACTATCAACAGTAGCAATGGCATAGTAGTTACTAATTGGCTAAACCATCGATATATCTTTGTGATTAATGTGTAAGGTCAATATTTAATAAACACTCATACACATTACACACTCACTACAAGTAATTTCCATTCTTCGTACCGGAACAGAGTAATCTTGGCACATTACTATTTGATGGTAGAAATAGGAGCTGCGGTGGTACCTACCTAAGCGGTGAGAACTTACTAACCAACTTTAGATGTTTGTAATTTTTATATGATTCATGTTATAAGTGATTTCACTCGATCTATCGCTAACCCGATCAATATTTATATTACAGTGTAGATGATCGACAGTTTCTCTCCGGTAAGAGAGAATTAATAAGGAAAAGTGTGGAAAATTGATACTTTGAACATTTCACTTTGATAAACGTAACCAGCTTTCTCAAAAATATTTTTTATCGCAAAACAAAACCTGTTAACGAAATCTCAGCTCGACTACTAAAACGTGAAGTCATCGGAATTATTGTAACAACAAAGTTATCACTTGCCGTTTCAAGTTGGTATTAAAGAAAAAAAAGGCTTTACTTTGCCGCAATAACAAATTCAAAAGAATTGGGGAAAGCCTCGTGTATTTTGAGATAAGTTTCAGCCTATTATATTCAGTCAGCTCTTTCTTTGCTCCGTGCGAATATTGGATCGCTTTGACAGGCATTGTTCTCTCTTCTTTGACGGATTTTGAAAATATCATTGTTGTACATAACGATAACAGATTCCTATTAAAAAAATAATGAACAATAATTTAAGTAGTATATAATATAACTAAGTGTAATTAATATTAGTCCTGTAGTCTTGGGCTATCAAGAATAGGACTAAGGTAAGCCCTGCCTACTTCTCCCCAGAAGCTGGGTACCCTTTGAAGATTTCACCCGCGACAAAAAAGGTGTAAATAATATATAAATATTAAATTCAACTGTATCATTATATAGAACTCCTAAACACTTTATAATGAACAACACTTTGTCCACTTTACTGTATCCATATCCTATGTGAAAGAAGAATATCATTGATTAGCAAAAATACCATGTTCCTCATCCATCAGATAATCTCCGATAAATCTTCACTGATTTTAAAAGATCTCATTACTAAAATTACGTGTTTTAAGATGTGTTAAAAATACAGTTATGTAAAAAAAGATTGTGTAAATTGTTTTGGACTGTTAACTTCTGTAACTACTACACCGGTAGATAAAAATTCTGGTGTATACTACGTATAGTATAAATATTTATTTAATACGACGAGACGAGCAAGGCATTCACCTGTTTGTAAGAGATAAGCTCGCCCATAACAACGTGACGCTGGTTAAGATGATATACGCAGCACCACATTGCGCTCGTCGCCTTGATAAGGTGTCTCATTACCCCAGTAATTTTACTACTATACAGCTCCCTTCAAACTGGACGGAACAAAATTACTAATTTTGGCTGCAACTAATTACTGGAATCATTACATAAACTCTTTCATGTATTTGTTATACATTTTCGATAAATAGTTATTATAAACACATTAGCAAGGCAAACTATTTGTTTCAGGTAGAGAGGTCATGATAAATTAAAAAAATTAACTTTACGTATATTTTTTTTATAGTACTTAATGTGGATTATGTGCTTAATCACCACAAAGAGTGTACCGGAGCCGTCAATGTCAAGAGAGACCCGCTAGTGTTGTGAAGGAAAATGATCTATTGTGATAGAACAATGGATTAATAGAGCCCACTTATCTAGCAATCTCTGTTCCCTTTTCCACGACTTTGCGACATTTTCGTAGCCAAACGGTTTCACTGTCGTGTGAACCTCTCTATTAAACCAATACATATACACAACTACACATACATTCATTATCTTTCGTGTAGTATAAGAAGACTCGAAAGTTTTGTTAGAAAGAAAAAAAACTAAATTCAACATTCATTCACTATACTATATCCTGGAATATTAGATCCTAGATCAATTTTACTATTTTTATGATTATCTTCAGTTATCGATTGCAACATACAATTACGAAGGACGTTACAACAAGGCTCAGAATTTACCAAAGTGCAATGGAGAAGGCTATGCACGGAGTATATCAGTATGATCGAATCAGATATGAGGAGATACGCAGAACTAAACTCACCGATATAGCCCTAAGGATTGCTGGACTTAAGTGGCAATGAGCCGAGATCATTGCAGGAAGGACAGACAGCCGATGGGGCAGTAAGATCCTACAGTGGTCGCCACGTACCGATAAATGTAGTGCTGAACAATCTGGTGAAGGTCGCGAGAATTCACTGTATGCAGATAGTGCAGGACCCGATTAGAATAAAGATGTTTGGAGGAAAGTTATGTCCAGCAGTGATCGTTTATCGGCTGATGAGAATCAAAAACAAAAATAATTTTTACGAGGAATCTTCTCAACATTCCTAAAAAGTTAAAAATGTGCTTATTATGATAATATGTTAAATATTTTATATAATATGCTTTAACAATATGAAAATACAATTATAAGACATCGCAAAGTTGTTGACGTGGTCCTAAGTGACAATGAGACTAGATAGTAAAGTCTTATTCCAATATACTCTAGATCTTATAAGTTGTCGTTCGGAAGATCTTAGCTAGAGTTGCGGGTTCGAAGAAATCTATCCATCCTGACTCTACATCTGGCCTCAGATCGGGATCGGTGAACGGCTGTGTTCGTGCGAAATCCGCCTACGATGAGGTCAAGCGAGATAAGTGAAGTAGCAGCGGCGCCGTTCCGTTATTTGATTAGGTAACAATATCTGCATCAGATTACTTTTACTCGGAATCTGGGTCAGATGTTTTGCACAGTGGATATCAAGAATTTTCAACGCTTCGCACGGACATTAACAACTGGAGTTTCGTTTAGTTTGATTAGGTAACAACTATTGTGATCATAGTTTGACCCCGACTTTTTAAATATTTTTAACATACACAAATACATATTACACAAAAAACAACAGAAACAAACATATAAACAAAAAGACGGGTATAGTGCAACGAGGCAATCACTTCCAGACAACCTTTAAGGATTCATATCCTCTAGACATTTGAAAAAAAAATACAATTGGGTGCAAAGAGAAAAGAAAGTGTCTTATTTAATCTTTCTTTTATATATATTACAGTAACTTTCTAACAAAATATTTATTTTATTACAACAGAAACATACATTAAGATTTTTTGATGACTCCACACTAAACAAGTTTGTACTGGAAGCGCTGATATCAGTCAACTTATGACTCATGTCCAATCACAGTTTCAAATATATATTTTATATAAACAAATAATACATAATACATATATCTACATTAATAAACTATGTGATTTTGTTATATCTAAGGCTATCGTTTTTTTTTAAATAACATATGTATGCCTAAAATATATGTACCTTATCATCATCATCATTTCAAACTATATAAGTCTACTGCAGAATTAGACATCAGATATCAATTTCCAACGATTCCATGCAGTCATCAGATCGTCATCTCATCTCATTTCTTCTAGAAAATTTTTATATGAGTAACTATTAACCTTAAAGGAAGGTTAGTTTGCTCAGTGCGTATACGCGCCATACGTTTAGAACTATTTACGGTCGCTTCTCTAAACATAGAAAGTAAGATATCACTAAACAGAGAAAGCCTGTGGGACACCAAAAATAACTTACTTTCCACGGCACGAGCACTTGTGTGCCTTTTAAAGGATGTTACGTGATCGGGGTCCCTATCAGATGGGACTGGTAACTACAATCCGAGCAAATAGACAATTAACCTGGAAAATTGTTACGGAATGGTACGAGGGTATGGTGTCTTTTGGAAATATCTTATTACTAAAGTAATATATCATCATCAGCGGACAGACGTCCGAAGCTGGATAAAGGTCTCCTTCAATAATAGAGGGAGTTGGCCACCTCCTACTACTCTGGCCTAATATGGGTTGGTAGTGAGCCAGAGCCTCGTTTGATGAGTATTAAGATGCTTCACGAGCAGGTGGGGTTGGTTTGGGTCTCATGAGTTTTTTTTTATTTGATTTACCAACGCCTGTTTACATTAATACTATAACAAGAAATACTTACAAGATATAAAAAAATCATAACGTAACAAAGCAATTACAGGTAAATACAACATTCGTACACAAAAATTATTAACTAGCAAAATGTGTAGAAAAATGTAGTTGACTTAAGAAAAACTTATATCAACTATTCAAAAAACTATTAAGTAATATTTTTCGGAGCTTGTTGGGTGAATTGTGGTGAATATCTAAGAGATCGCTATATCCATTAAATAATTTGCAGAGTGAGTTGTTGTGTGGGACCTGTTACACCCAAAGTATTATATATGTAAGTAGTAAAATTTAAACAGCATCGTTTAAAGATATCAAACGATCTATTAATGGTAATAGATCTCTGTTGCCGGAGACCGTCTAGTTACGTACCACCGCAACTCCTATTTCTTCCGCTGAATAGTAATGAGTTCTGGCTTGAAGGGTGCTGTATGCTAGTGAAATTACTGGAGTAACGAGACTTGAGAACAAACGTCACAAGCGCCACTTTGTTATGGACAAGCGTAACTAAAACAATCAGTTTTAAGTAGACTGGTCTTCTTTAGTTTCTGATGAAGATATTTTTTACGGATGTGTTTGAAAATTAAAATATTTCTATTGCAATATTAGTGAAATCAATGAATCTTTGTCAGTTAAAGTTAATTATGGTCAGAGACCATTTCTAGCATAGTGACCACGAGCTGGTGACGTCACGGCATGTACTCCTTCGACTCCTGCATCCGTACGAGATGTGTATAACACAGTTAATAAAGCATTTAAACTGTTAACAGGTTTACTGTCGCGTACTTGGATATTACTGTTACATTAACATTATCATTTATTTATTAAGTTAAAGTTATGATACCAATAATAGCGTTAAGTTATAATTGAAAAGGCATTGAAACTGTTATACTACTTTTTAATTATACATATAAGTACAAATGTTAGCTATGAAGAAATACTATTGGTAGTAAATAGGTTTCTTGTCGACGACAGTCTATGTATATATATATATGTAATATAATAGTAATATGCAAACATTACTGTGTTCCAGTTTGAAGGGTGTATGCTAGTCAAATTACTGGGCTAACGAGGCTTATCACTCAGGTTAAGTATAAGTATAGTACATACACATCTCATCTATATACATACATATCTCGTAACTATATTTACTGGTGGTAGGTCTCTGTTTCCGTACACTATCTAGCTTCTACCGCAACTCCTGTTTCTACCACTAAATAGTAATGTGCAAACATTACTGTGTTCCGGTTTGAAGAGGTACGCTAGTGAAATTACTGTAACGAGACTTGATAACAAAATGAGATACTGGTGGCAAGTTTCCATTGCCAAAGACCGTCTAGGTAGGTACCACCGCAACTTCTATTTCTACCGCTAAACAGTAATGTGCAAATATTGCTGTGTTCTAAAAAGGTGCTGTATGTTTGTAAAATTACTGGGGTAACGAAACTCAAAACCTAACGTCTCACAACGATGAGTTCAATGTGGTGCTGTGTATACCATCTTAACTATCGCCACATTATTATGGGCAAGTGTATTACCATCAGGTGAATGCCTTGTTCGTTTCGTCCTTCATCAAATCAAAAAAAAATAGCAGTCAAATAAAAATTGCGGTCTTATTTATTGAACATGCTTTATAATACCTAGTTATTAAATATTACCAGATTGGGTATTTGTTAAGTATAAATAATTAGTTTATGTTCAAATTCATCTTCTATTAACTAAACCTGCACACTAGTCCAGAAATACATGGCTTTGGGAAATTGGCCAACTAACCCGGCTGTTGGCCTGCATCCTTAATTTAATAATGTAACTAGGTGAAGAATTGTTTTTATTACGTTTCCTCGTAAAGCGGGACAAAAATTTTATGTTTATTAGAAAATCAGCAGTAGTTAATAAAAGATACTTTTCTTGAATTGTATTTACTTCTTCACAATATACAACACACTTCTTCCAATGCAAAGCGAGAGTGACTCCAAAGTCCACAGTACTGCTTATACTATAAAATATCACCTAAAGCCAATATACAATAATCAAAACAACTATTTCATTATTAAGCATTTTGTAACAATTATGGATTAATTAGTATGACAACAAAAATAATACTCTCAGTTATTAAATACATTTTAGTGTGAAATATAAACCATACAAAAGTAAATAGAAATTCATTCTAGTTATTTTTGTACGAGTCAATAGAATTACTGTTTTTCCAACAAAATGTTCATAACTAAACATTTTTCCTTTTATCTAACATTTTATTTATTATTTTTCTCTTTAATTTTTGTTCCTTCTCGTTGCATATCCGATAATCGCTCTGCTGTATTTCTACAGACGCTGTGACTTTCTTCTACTTATCGCCATCTGTTTCAATCATCAATCATCTCCAAATTAAGTTGATGTTTGTCAATTGAAACATGGCACTCCTTCCGGTTTCCTTTTACTATTTTTTTGGGCCTCGTTCTTGGTTAGCTCATCCGCCTAGGTTAAGAGGTTATGTTATATCAAATTTTTACTAGACTACATCATTTTCTCTCAATTTGTACTCGTAGTTACAATGACTAGATCTCTAACTTCCGGTTTCTATACCGGATGTCATCAAGGCAATAAAAATCATTATAACCTTGACTGTTACATTGGATAATTATATCTCCATGTATGTAACGAGAGAACGTTTGCTGTATCATTACAATTGATACGGTATTTAGGATATAATAATAAAATCATAACCGTATACGTATATATCATACATACAACACCTACCCATCTAATATCTTCCCTTTTTTGGTCCGTGCGGAACGGGATGTCGCTATGCCAACTTAACAGCGGAATAGTGCTGTTTATATATATATTTGTATGTATATATAAGAGATATATTCTATTATATAAGGCGATGAAACGATCAAGGCATTTACCTGATGTTAAGTAATATGCGCTCGTCGCTTTGAGACGAATCGTGTTAAGTCTCATTACCCCAGTAATTTCACTAGTATACAGCACACTTTATACTGGAACACAGTAATGTTTTCACATTACTATTTGACGGTAGAAATAAGAGCTGTGATGGTATTTACCCAGACGTTCCTCGGCAACAGAAACCTTCCAACGTTGATCAATTTCACTCTTGTAAAGCTAAGGAAATCTCCAAATGCAAAAAGCCATGCCTCATCATCATCTAATAAATGCCCACTACTGGATGTAGGCTTCCCAGATATCCACAACGATCGGTCCTGCTGCATCGTGATTAATTTGAAGAATGCTTAAGTTCAGTGTTTACCATCCTTCATGTACCACTTTTGTGCAAAAAATTTCGTCTTTTCGCTCGGACCTTGTTCTAATCCAATGCCTGCCAAATCTAAAAAAGTCTAACAAATACAATAAATAGTTATACATATGTTTTTAAAAAATGCCAGATTGCACTCTTAATGACGGATTTACCCCGTTTTGGTTCCTTTTTAAACCTCTATGATGTTTCTCCGTCGTTGCTTTATGGTCACGGAAACCTCAAAAAACACTGCTATAGTTAAGGAAATCGCGATGATCGCATTGAATAACTTTAATATTTCATAGTTTACATACAACAATCTTTTTACTATATAAATACTAGTTCCACATTGCTAGATATACATACTTTACAAAACGTTTTTGGGTCATTCCGGTACATCGTATATGGCATCAGTTCCCAAGCGTCAGTGGAGACGCTTTATCTGCTTAACGGTTCATCTTAATCGGTTTAATTGTAGTCTCTCATTAGTTAAGCAACAATAGAATGGACCCAGAGCAAGTTCAGGAAATTACTAGTCATTACACTATGGCGTAACACCATTGTTCCGAACACTTGATGCTGTTATTTAGCAATACAGCAATCAGCAACCAGCAACTTTTATTTTGTTCATCTCATCACCTCACATCACGAATATTCTGTTAATTGAGCAGTAAATATATATTAAGGCTGTGGACTTTTTGCTCTCATAATTGACTTCATCATTTCCTAATCTTTTGGATATAGGCATTTCTCAATGTCTTCCTCCAAATGTGGCTTCAGCTTTTCCCATCCACACATTTCCTACCACTCTTGTTATGTCGTCGGTCATCTATATATACCATATGTCAGCTATTAAGTTAGCATAGCGACAACCCATTCTACCCGATGCACTGAACTCCTCCACTGTCGCAGT
>DWLS01005684.1:0-12425 GCA_018246255.1 Pachliopta kotzebuea | reverse complement strand
TGTGAAATATATTACTACCTAGAAATTCTATCTCTGTAAACTTGTTTTGTTTGTGGTGACTAATAAATATATTTTTTATTTATTTATTTTAGTATTACTTTGTATCAGTTTTCGCCCACATTTTATCCGTCTTTTTTTATCAATCCCCGGTCCACCCGGTACAACCCCCGAATCCCTTTCGACGACCAGTGAGCGGCGACAATTGGCTGTAACAGATCTCCACTCAGCATTCAGCGGGCTCCCGGGCCCCGCTCTATAATTTACGACGCACCAAAGACGTGGCGTCGACTTACGCATTTGCGAGACCCTTGTCAACTATCAAGTTTCTTTGATCGCTTTACATTTATATCCATGGAATTAAATTAGATTTACGGTGGCCATACAAAACCACTTTATTTGGATTGTACTTTTTGACGAGGATTCGAAGCCTGCCCTAAAATCTTGTATTATGTACAATATATTTCCGGGCCCCGGCTTCAACTTTGTACAGATGTAGTTGTAGATAACCAAAGCTACATCCATGTCAGTCTTTAATGAAGCTTGCTTCTATTTGGCTAGTGAAATATTAAAATGCAGCACGCTGGTATACTGACACAATTACGTATATACGTAAAATGTATTATGCAATAAAAATAAGAGATAACAGGCATATGCCAAGAAAATAAAGCTGATCCTTCAATGCGGATAGATACGGCAACGCGGTGTGAAAATTAATGATGCTACGCCGCCGACCCCACACCGACCCGTTATAGGCCCGCCAGCAGCCGTAACCCCACTCAGACCCTCGCCTCGTAAACCATTTATGACAACGACTGAGCGAATCCATCTCTTGTTTTAATACTCTCTTATCTAGGGTTACGGAATGTTCGGTTTCAGATACCGCAGCATTAAAACAAGCCAAATTGCCGACGAACGCGCCGCTAGTACTACAAATCATCGGTTAGAGTCAAGCACCGAAACAAATGGATTTTGTTAGTTATCGATACTGTTGATTTGTCAAATATCTCGGATCCTGCTAACACAGAGCTTTGAGAAATCTGCACATTCTCGTGAATAAATATAGGAGGTATTTTTAACAAAACTAGTATTTAAGTAATATAAAAACTTGTGTACAATAATATACATACCCACTTAATGGGTTGAGTACTGTCAATGCAATGCAAAATAAAACTGTACAATACAATTTATATACTATTTGATACATAATTTTTATAATATATTTAAATTTGAATTAAAACAAGTAAATTATTCGAGAGCTTTATAAAGTTTACGAAGTTGAATAAACCATATGTGAAATGGCATGAATGCGAACGTCACTCGCTCCTTGAACTTCCAGTTTGCGTAATTGGAGGAACTTCTCGAGACTGACGTTAGAGGTCGCGAGCCCGCTGGATGCCGGCCCGGCTCGAAGACATGCCAGTACCACCCACATCAAAGATTTACAAGAGCGTACAAGAGCGGAGCGGTTCCGAGAAGACCCTGTTAAACTTGAAGAGCTGTCTAAATTTCCAAACAAAATACTTATAACATCATTTCACATTTTCTGAAATTTTTATCTTTCTTACTTTAAATGTAAAGTTTAATAAAATATACGAAAGCAGTCAGTTGCTGTGATAAATGAGAAACAAGTCGCTACAGAGTTATTGCAATTGCCGTACTCGAAGTCAGTATCACGTTTGTCCAGTTAGTATTTAATAAACGTTGAGCAAATTGAAAGAATCACAAATTGAAACTATTTTAAAAAGTGTCATGAATAATTAATTTCAAAACTAATCCGCAAAACATAAATTTGCCGATTCGTTGGTGCAAACTTCAGACGCGAGTTATGCTACGGTTGGAGTTTCTATAGAAGATATCAATGTGGATGATTTAATGTCTTCGTTTAACTTAAATACCCAATTAATCCAGTTGGCAACACGTTACACCACTCCTCTGTTGAGTAGTCGGTGAAGCCAGTGCAGCTTGCTCGGAAAATCGCCGTCGTCTCAGCGTTTGACCCGGTTCCGCCGCGGCCGTTATACGTTATTAAAGCTATTGTACAAGCTGGGCGGACTCTTCAGGAACTTGCTTTATTACATAAAATCGTGAGAATCAAAACAAAGGAACAAATAAGTAAACAAACATGATACAACTTCAGTACAACGGATTCTCTGTTTGTCCTAACGAAGTTTGAAAATAGTTTCACGATCTCATGTTTTTTTCTCTTAACATTTATTATATTGCTATTGAGTAAGAGAGAGGTTGAAGAGAAGTGATGTGTTACGATGATAAATACAGCTCGTACTTTTCATACAAGATATGTCATGTCTACTCATCCTAGTAATTTCGTTAGCTATAACGCTGTAACGGCTGCGGCGGTGTATTTACCAAAAGCCTGTATCTCTATTGTGTACCACCGTTAAAGCGTTTCATTATCAGGCTGACCGTCTATATAACCAGCAAGACAGTGGCGCTGTTTGCATGTCTTGAGTATTTCGAGAGGACCTCATTTAATGTGAATTTATTATCAATTTCAGTACAGAGAGGGGCGCGGCTTGAAATTTATTCAGTTCGTTAACTATTGCCTTTGTTGCAACAGAGAAGGCGGCGCAAGTGTTGCGGGAGCCAGCTCTGTTCCCGGTCTTTGTTACTGAAATAGCTGCAAGCAATTTTAGTTACTGCTGCAGATAATTATTTATGAACTAAATACAATAAAGTTTTAATAATGCTAAAAGTGGGTTTTCCATTTATCCATATCTAAATGATGCAATAAACTTCGTACATTAATATTTTTATGCAAAACTGGGTGACAACGTTGCATATTGACTGTCGGTATAAGGTATACTATTACAGAAGTCAGCGAATAAACATGTGACGACAATGTGATGTGATATAGTCGATTAAACAAGAATATAACGGAAACATGCGAAACTTCGCCGGATTATTTGCAGTCTATTACCAACTTGATGACAGTTTAAGTTCCCTGTGATTTAAGTTGCCGAAGTTGCTCCTAATGACAGTGGTGCGTCGTGCGCGTGCGCACTATATCACTTACGTTAGGAAATAATAAGATTAAGATAGGCTAAATTTGTATTGGACGCAGCACGGAATTTGAAATATATCACAACAGTCGCAATACAAACTAACAAATGAAATTTAATGCTGTTTTGGATAGGAAATGTGCAGTTATGTAGCTACGTATATAAAATATGCAGTATTGTTCAAACTCTTTGGACATATGAAAGAGAATACTTTTAAAATATATTTGAAGTTTGTCAAAGAAAATGTTTGACAACTGTCTCGTGTACCGGAGGCCGGTGTGTCGGTGTGGGCGCGTCTACTGGTCTCTTTGTGCCGTGAAGAACTTGGTCCTTCGAGCCGGATATTTAAGGAGCTTTAAGGAAAAGCTAGAATAAACGTGGCTCGAAGCCATGTTCTTCGACGCACCGGCCTCCGGAACATGAGACAGTTGTCAAACATTTTCTTTGACAAACTTTAAATATATTTTGAAAGCATTTTTTTTCATATGTCCAAAGAGTTTGAACACAGTATAGTATTAATGAAGTTACTAAACGAGAGATGATTGAGAGTAAGCCACAACTAATCAGCGGCCGGAGAGCATCCCGTGCGAGGCCTGACTGGAATTTTTCGTAAATATGGAAGTGGAGCATGTGACACTTAAGTCACAACCTGAACCTCGACCTCCCGACCATTACTGACAAAGTTGACAACATTTTACGGTTGTATGCATTTCTTGTCAATGGCCGGAGAGATACCGCAGCAGCGCCTATTTTAAATAAAGGTGTAAAGATTATTCTTCTTCTACTATGTCGTATTTGATCATGACTGAGGGTCATGGTAATCATGTGTAGTGAAACATACGACGCCTTTCTTAGCAGTTATAATAGAGAGGTTTGCCAGCGTCAATATTACTGCCGTGCTTATTCACCGTACTAGCAATCATTATTAAAATTACAGGTCGCTTTACCTTAATGCTCTTTGATATGATATGTTATGAGATTTATATTCTTCTATATTTGTTTTAATATATAATCAGTAGTGTTATACAATGTTACTGTTCTTTAAATTTATACGAAATTATTAAAGAAGGTACAGAGTGAAGAGAGAGGAAATTAAGTAAATACGTAGCGTGGCGACGGAAATTGATTCAGATTGGAAGCTTTCGGCTCCGGATGTAATAAAAGTCGACACAATGTTACTTGATAGTTGGATAACCCGCTGCTACACGACCGCTCTGTAGAATCCTTGGTTCAAACATTTACGTTACCACAGCGTTAAGAACTTGCACCTAATAATTAGCGAGCGGTGCCGGTGGGAACGTAACCCGGACCCCGAGCCCGGTGCAGTCTCTTCATGTATTTTTGAAATAATTACAACTTTTGAACCCAGTGTGGCGTGTGACTTTTAAATAAAAAAATACCTTCACTGGAAACTGTGACCCTCGTACATAATGCAAAATGACTGTGTACGTAACACCGTTACCTGAAACAAACAAAACAATTATTATTAGTTTTTTCTGTGACTCTAGAAATGTGTATGCCACATATATACAGAAATAATTAAGTCTTTTTCTGGTTTTTACTTAAAAATGGTTACGTATAAAAATGTTTTATGGTATATTTTAATTACCCGCTTTTTTAAACGTCCGGTTTCCTTGGGCCTTTCCTCTATAGGCCTGTACTCGCGGGCTATCAAAAATAAGAGTAAGGTAAGCTCTACCTGCCGTAGAAAGCGAATAAAAGTGTTTACGGGCTATAAGGATGGTGGCCCTCACTGTCCATTAAGCGAGCTCGAAGCGGACGGCAATTACAAAGTGGTCCTTTTGTCGTTGCACACTGTGCGTGTTGAGGAGAGTAACAGCTGTCTCTGTTGTCAGTGATGCACCGAAAAATTCCGTAGGAGATCCCGAGACCTTCCTGATCTGATGACCGACTGAGGGAGTTCTAGATGGTATTAATCCCACATCATCCTGACTTCCCTCCAGAAGCAGAGTATCTTTAGGTTTGCCTCGCGTCAAAAAAAGAGCGTGTCCTCTAAGAATTCTATTTTCCCATTTCATAATTTAGTTATTTGATACTTAATGAATGAATTAATTTAATTATTTCATACAAATATTATATTTATTAGTCATAGGATAAAATAAGTTAATTTAAGATTAACTAAAGTGCAGTTCGCCGCAGTTTTGAATAATAAAAACGCCACGTCAGGTGCACTATAGACTCTACCGAAGACAGAGCGGTCACCGTCAGCTACTTCTGCTTTGAGTGCACGGAGCGACCGGCACTAATGGCGATCCGTCAGGGCCGCAAAACCCACCCACTCTTCAACCCCCACCCCTAGAATTTCCGGTCCGAGCACGGAGATTGCTTCCTCTTACATCGATCGCAAACGTAGACCTCTACCGCTCTCAATCATATCATGGTAAAGTTTCAATTCCGATAGTTTATACGGAACTTGAACTGATGTATTTAAGCAACGTATCTTATTAATGTATCCTGTCGAACAAACAAACTGGATTAACATTGGTTCAGCTGTTACGGACTTACTGAATCAGTAACAAACATACACCCACCGGACGGAGCGGATGTCAAAGCTTAACTTTCCGTAACTATATATAATTAGAAGAGAATCAAATTTATTAACAGATTACAATACTCACCACAACTATAAATTCAATTGAGCAAGAGACCAAATATAAATGTTGTGGTGTGACTGCGGCAACAATAAGTAAGTCAGCCGTTACCGAACTATTACTTAACGAGCAAGATGTCGCCGCGATAGTTTCCGTTTTCTCTAAGTTTACTTATTTTCCGCCGACACCGTTCCTCGGTTTCATGTGAATTATTTACCGCTCGTTCCGATTGAAATTTGTATCTGTTATTGTTAAAGATATTCTCCGTATATAACTTGGACTCATTAATAGCAGGATGCTTCGTATGAAGCACACATTTTCAGTTGGAGAATATAACTTTAACATGTATAAGTTCAATGTTGTGTATTAGAATATATTACATGAATAATTAAAATATCAATATATTGTATTATCTGCTTTAACCAAGGAGCCGAAGCGGAGTGAAGCGACTGCCTCATGCGGCTCCGGAGAGACGCAAACTCTCAAACTTGAACCTGATGGACATCCTCCTGTAATGGATCCTATTATAGTTTCAACTAGTCGTGAAACGTTTGTTGCATCATCATGATTTAGACAGATTTCTAATTCTAGTTTTTTTTAGTTATCTGTATATTTATGTAATAGATGATTTATTATTTAGATTAATATCTAGACTTTAGTTTTAGTTTGATTATTCACTTAACACAGGGCTCATTGAAAACCAGCGTCATGGCTCACACCATGACCTATGCTGAGTAAGTTCCTATTTGCACATAGAGACTGCGACACAATCTAATTTCTAATATTTTGTTTTGTTGTACTTGTTGCTGTGTCATAATTTGTATGCTAATAAATATTTTCTAATTGTATTTTCCATCTTGAAATGATGTAGGATTATATGTAAAAGCAGAAAATATGCAAGTTTCGGTTTGGATGAACCTGCGAATGAAATGGATATGTAACGTTAAATGTTAACAACGTAAACATAATATAACATTGAACGTACCAAATGAACATATAGGTAAAGTAGTTACAAATGTTGTTTATATGCTCAATGTAACCGCCGCATAGTGTGTAAGAGCACCCCCCGCCGCGTGTAGGGGAGGGGGCGAGTGTGTGTATGTTCCGGGTGAAATCATTACTGCGTGTGTAATGTAAACGGACGCCTGACCCACTCCACCCCACAAAGGGATACCACTGGAGGCTTTGTGTGGACGGACACCTGACGTGATGACTCCGCCGCTGGGGCATCACGCAATTACTTGTGTATGTATAAACGAAGCGGCACACTGCAGCACCGCCGCCGGCCGGGGTTTAGTACGAGTATATTGTTTTTTTATTTTGTTTTGGGATTTTTGCCACCAGCGGACATATCAATCCCATCATACCCTTTACATAGTTCACTTATTTCTAACTAACATTACTTAAATGTCTATATCCTCCACGTTCGCCAAAGACATCATGTGTTTAGCGAATGTGGATGTAGGATCCGCTATAGCAGATTGGATCAATCCAACATCTTTAATATTAATATTATATACATATTTATAAATGAAATTCTTTTTTATTAGTTCCGGTCACATCCAATCAGCAAATGTTGCACATCCTCAACTTGATTACAGTACTGGCACATCGGAGAATCAGTTTTATACATCAGAAATGCAAATCTTGCTGAAGGAATGTGACCGGAACGAAGTCTAAATGTCAACTTAATGGTGCTTCTAGATACGTGTATATGTAATACGGGACAAAGGAAAAGCTTTACTTCCTTTTCGAGGCTACCTAGCGCAGGGCTGACCTTGGGAGTTTAGAAAAAGTTAATTCGGTGGGCACATACTTAAATTACACATGTATTGTTGAGATCTACGAATACGAAGAATATGTTATTATATAAAAATATAACTGAAACATTACTCATTTATGTTAACGATTGCCGATAACCTATACATATAGTACATAGCGCGCAAACCGATCGATGTGTCGGCGGTGCGTCCAGCTGTAAACGGGTCACATTGATGATGACACAGAGTGTGATAAATCCCTATGCCTTGAAATCTGCAGAACAGATCCTCGGAAATGCTAATCATTTGCTGCAACTAACACACCAACTTCTGAACGTTGCCGCGCTTCGCAAAGCTTGAACTCTACAAAAAGAATTTAATTTACCTACATTCTGTCACAAGGGGAGTGTCACAGCTTCCCAAACTTCCGAGCCAGCAGTGTCGCCTCCATTTGAAATTTGTTTAAAATAGAATCGGTGATTTTAACGAGAAATTGAAACTTTTCGCGCTGTTGTAGATTAATCAGGTCAGAATTTTAAACAGAATAGAATAGGCCCCCAATGCTTTCAATATAAACTCTTAGGGTTTATAATTTTTTGTTGGCCAGCCGTTGATCTTAATTTGACACGATGATATTTGAGGGGGTGGCGGGACCAGGACATTTTATTGTAGCTGTGGGTTATTACACAATTTTAATAGTTTAAAGGTTGATGTTAGCGACGTGGGTTCATACAACATTATCAACTGTACTGAAAGCCTGGTACGGGTATTCGTACCTAAACATGTCCGTAATTTTAAAGTAGGAGCTGGGTCACTATGCATTGCGGAACCGCGGGACTAAGTGCGGTTACTTCATTCTATTGTGATATCAATGTACTGCAATTACTTAGCAATTTATATTTACTACCAACAAGCTAAGTGATTGTTGTGAGTTGTAATGCTGTAAAAGGAATTGAACGTTAATATTTCTTGTTACTAGGGCTCAGCCGTACGCTTGCCTCCAACTTGGCTCGTCCGGAGCGAACACTCCTTTAAAGCTAGAGATATCTAAAATAAACTCATGCAATTGAATATCTAAAAGATAAAAAGTATTTAATATTAAAAATGCATTTAAATTTATTGAATTGAAAATTTTACATGGTTTGGAAGTGTCTTCAATGGTTGCTCGACGCTCACAATTTGCATTTTCAGCAAAACTGCGCCGAACTTCAGGTGCAGATTGAAAGGA
Organism: Pachliopta kotzebuea; assembly: GCA_018246255.1. Classification (NCBI taxonomy): domain Eukaryota; kingdom Metazoa; phylum Arthropoda; class Insecta; order Lepidoptera; family Papilionidae; genus Pachliopta; species Pachliopta kotzebuea. The sequence continues at coordinate 3,805 of DWLS01005684.1, read as the reverse complement.
ATCTCGGCGATGAGCTGGTAGCTGAATGGTGTATATAGTCGCGTAAAATGAATGTTGTATGAGCCGTTAGAATCAACCCAACAACAATTGCAATTGATTGCAAAAGAATACTAATTTATAATTTAAGTCATGAATGAATATACATACACGCACATACGTACGATTTAATAATGAACTCTCTCGTGAAAATGGCTCGATTTAAAAAAAACCTAGTTCTCGATAACGCTTAATGAGGGGGAGGCACTACATACAGAACAGGGTATTTGTTGCGGTGGATAAAGGGCGATGTATTAAAGCGAAACAGTACGCGGGTATGTAGGTGGAAGGTTTAAATTCCTCCGCCGTCTCGCCACAGTGCGGGCACAGCCGGGCGCGATACTGTTGCTACCAATTAGCCGACGGCGGCGGTAATGAAATATTTAACATAAACCGCGATATTAATTCACTGAAACTCATTACACGAAATTACTATCAATATTTGAAAGGAATGTTATATTCGTGTCGCGTGTACGAGCCCTGCTCCGTACGCGGATCAATAAGTTTGATGGTTCACATGAAATATTGATGAATAATCAGAATTCTTATCCACCGTTTGTTTCTGTCACCGCGAGATCCGTACACAAACATTATTTTGCCCCGACTTAGCTTCAGCCATAGGGTGGAAGGTTTTTTAAAAACTACATGCTTGTAACTACTGTCCCAAGTCAAGATGTTAAGTTAATAAAAACTGAGAGAGAACTAATTTTATTTAGTAATACAAGCTTCTTATATACTAAGGTTATAAAATGGGACATTATGGCTAGTTTATCAAAAGTATATGATTAATGTATCCGTTATCTGAGTTTAACGGATTCCTATTTCATTTTATTAGTAATTGTTTTCTATGTTCATTGTCGGCCTTTCTCTTATGACAACATAACTCCCGCAACAAATTATATTATCGAAGCAACGGGAATGTAAAATCATTACGTATATTTGAGTGACAATCACGATGTAGATCTGGAGAAAAATTGTAATAAGTACCACCTTCCACATTCCTTACCATCGAGCGAATCTTTTCTATCATTCTTCTCATGTCGACATCCTTTACTAAATATTATGAGATGACCAACACAGATTGATGCCTCAAAAACAAGCCGAGATCTCCGCTAATCAAAGTGACAGTAGAGCAGCTCATCAACGTACCGTAGTGAAGGTTAATAGTGTCAGAAACTTGGACACATTAGTCGATGGTGGTGTCCGCCCGACCCGCACCAAGCTCTGGCCGTCTAATGCGCTTAGTTCGCAAATTACTTGGCAGTCTTATGCTCTAATCTATTTCGCGTAAGTCACTCGATTAGACGTGCCCTGAGCTGTGCGAAGGACAACTCGTGATGTTTCCGAAGCTGCCGCCGTCACAAAATACGCGACACGAGCGGACACTTTTTTTAATTTACCTTTAATCTTACTACGCTCATTTGTGACATGAATAGCATATTTTAGACGCAGTACCATTATACCACTGTATTTTTTTAATTACTGTCATCATAGCAATTTAATCGTATAAATATGTAGATATCAACTAAGCGAGCAACTTTTAGCGGCCGCCGCTAATCAAGCAAGCACTTATGTACAAGTTGAACGGATCCGTTAGTCGGGCCCCGATGGTGATGAGCGTTTGTCGAGTATTCACTAAACGGTTTCACATTAATTGTTAATGAGGTCTTACATTACTCTAGCAATATTATTTCCCCCCAGTAAATTGGCCGCGAATGCCGATTACAAACTACAAGTACACCACCACAACTCCCTATTTCAATCGTGAAGGGATTGTAGTGCAAAATTTATATCATACTCAGGTATGAATAAACCCACAGCTACCAAAGCTATCGGGGTAACGAGACCCTGGTGCCGGAGATATGTACCGCAAAGTAAATGGCAGACTATCTTAAAAATTGTTACAGCACTACGAGTGGGTTCTTTTATATACACTAGCTTAATTCTGTTAATTTATTAGCAGTTGAATTTGTTACCAACTAATCGTTATTCGATAACAAATGGTTCACATTCATCGATAATAATCAAACTCCCGTCCACCCACCCTCCACCACCACCAACAGCACCATCAACAGCGACACACTGCATTATTAAACATCGCTTTTAGCGAATGAGTATTATGCTAATGTAATTACTAAATGTACCGAGATTTGATGAGTCATTGATTATCAAAAATTTGTGCAATTTTATTGCTATTAGGTTACAAATTGATGATACAACCGCTCGAATTCGTTAGCGATTGTTCCACCAGTCACCTGACTTTAAGTGCCATTACCAGTAAAGATGTACACACTGCATTTTTAGTATTTAAATAATTCACTTGATACAGTGTATTCTATGTCGAACGACAGATTGTCTTTAGGAAATAGCAATCATTTCTAGGAACCAGTGTTCATTAACGTAGATTTACCTATCAAGTAATATATAATGTATAGTATATAATAATGTACCCAGAAGTTATTGGTTAAAGTTACATGTTTTGATAGATAAACTTCCCACTAGCAGAGTCAGTTACTACACATCTGCTTCACAGAACGAAAGCATGATCGCGTCATTGGATAAAAAGCTAAGATTTAATATCCATCGATTGTTACGTGAGCAAACAAACTAGCAGAGAGTAAGAGAGACCCATAAAGATCGTGAAAGAAGATGATATCCTATTTATTGCGCAGTGCAGCGGCAGGGCGAAGTTTACTGTGCAGTACGAGCGCTCCATGTTAATGATACAATCGAACTATACTCGGAGCTCGTGATTCAGGATATAGAATAAAGGATAGTGTATACGTGGATTGTGGCAATATACAGCTGAGTGTACGCACGCGGCATAGAAGCGATGTAAAAGCAAACAGTGCAGTGTTAATCTACGCTGAACCCTCGGCCGGAGGCTAAGCTCCCGAAACTGTTCAAGTAAACCGTACTCCTATAAATATCTATTAACCATATCCGGTACAGGGTAACGGCGGCAATGTGTCTGGATTTAAAGCTAACATAACAGGAACAGAGCGGGGAACCGGTCCGGTCGATGCTCATCCGTTACTTATGTTGTTAGCATTGCCAATTTAAAAGCTATGCTACACGGCTACCTCACAGGGGAAAACAGAACAGGTAGAATAGCAACAAAGTTATAATCTATAAATATTTGTGCTGTGTATACAGCTGTAGGTCCGGGAGAGAGGTGATGTAATTTGGTTCAATTACTTAGTTAAACAGCGACCTCTGTTTCACGCGTAATTGGAACCTTGAACTACCAAAGTATTTAGGGAATATACGGTTACACAAAATAATAATACAAATCAAACAATTTATAGATAATAAAGCGGCAGTTTAGCTAATGCTTATAATTTGCAAAGAGTTTTTTTCAAATAATGAAACACTTGGTCCAGGAAGAGCGTAACTCCGGCAGCCTGTCTAACGTTACGTGGGGCAGGCTGATCTGATCACATCCGGCGAATCTATTAAGGATAAGAGCATAAGTAATAATGGAAACCGGAATAATAAACTCTTCGGTAAAATTTACAAGTACAAGGAAAGAGATTTTGCGGAATAAGGCGGCGTGATGATACCCGGTTGGGTAGCTGCGAAGCCGGGTAACCGGGCCCCCTCTAAACCGATTATTGTAAACACAAAACAATTTGTCAATTCGTTTATCTCCTTTCGAGATTTGCTTTTATTACTGTCACAGGAAACGTTTCTTGTTTCCGTTTATGGTTTTAAGTCGGTGTTACGTTTTGCGAAATTTTGCAGGTAATTTAATTACTTTGTTATTATT
>DWLS01005683.1:0-12426 GCA_018246255.1 Pachliopta kotzebuea | reverse complement strand
GCCCGTAGCCGCCCGCCCTCGGCAAACATCGCCCGCCCTCGTGCCGCCGTAGCGGCAGTCCCGTAGACGCCTTCAAGCGACCGGTACGCAGCGCCGCCGCCGCTACGCGGCCAGGTAAACTCGGTGATTGTGCTCCCTGTGTTGTCGTTCGAGTGCGGTGCGAGCGACTCCGGTGCTATGAGCGTGTGATGTGCCGCGGGAGGTGTCGCCGCCGTCCCCACGGATGCTATGGAGGAATGGTGAGCAACCAACTTGTTTCCGTATCAACGGAGCCGCGAAGTGCGAATAAGTTTTATGTTTATTTTTATACGCTCGTAATAATCTCATAGGATTTTTATTTGTGGATCTCATTAGCTACATTTCTTACATTAACGCGACTAACATAAAAATAATTCATTGATATTTTTATTTATTTTGTGTAATAAGTAGGGGTATGTTTCAAGGAAAATTCTGTAGAGCGTGTAAATGCGTATTTGCCGCATGAGCGTGTCTCAGCGAACTGTTCTGCATCCGCATGAAGTAACCACTTAAGGGTCCCGTTCAATTCACAGAATATAGCGTCTGTAACAATTTTCGTGTGTAATTAACGTTTAATTGTTTTGCGCAATAACTTCACACGAACATTGCTCCCGCATTTCACGTTAAACAATCGTTTGAATAATTTATTGTAATTAGTGTAATTGGAATAGAGTAGCAATTAATTGGCAAATTAAATGGCCATTATTTGTTAGGGCGGTGCCGGTAACCTTTTTAATGGGCTTTACTTGACCTTGATCACTTTTCTCTTAATCGGCAATTGGACAATTTTCCTTAAAATATTTATTTTGATTTAAATATATAAAAACCTACTGTATTTTGTAATGATAAAATTTTAGATCTAAAGTACATTTACATTAAATAGTTTCATCTAAAAATGGTAACAAGTCTGTCTGCCGTTTAGCATGTAATTAGCGACTTTCTTTCAGCTCAATTGGAATGATAGCTTAAAAGAATAAAAAGCTTTTTTTAAACTTGATTATAAAGAATTTATTAAAAAAGGTCTTGGTGGTAGTTTACTATAATATGCGATGAAAGTTCCGTGATCGGGAATTGGCTTAAGATATGTTTCGAACCCAAACTTGCCAATCCGCTTGCCAAATGTGGCGTTTATGGCAAACCATTCAAAATCGGAACAGGTCAGCGGTCCATCAGCAAAATGCTTACATAATGAATATAGAACTTAATAACTTGATTATAAATAGATTATTAGAAAAAAAGTAAATGCAACTGGTCTTCATCAAGGGTTATAGCTGTCTATAGGCGACGATCAGCAGCTATAAAGTAAGCTTTTACATATAAAAACTTGTGGATTTCATCAGGATATAACTGAAAAACTGAAGCGTTGTACATGCAATATATGAAAATGTATAACGTCTGAAGTGTTCTAGTGCTCAAATAACAAAACCCACTTTGCAACAGCGACGTATACTCTATTACATATATGCAGCCTTCCACTGCTACATGGGATATAACTGAAACTGAGGGCACCTCATTAGGACAAGGATGTACGTAAGCACTAGCCGTGATCACGTCGACTAGTCGAAGGATTCTTCAGCTCCGTTTAAAAAAGAAGGAAATAAAGAAATGAAGTAACTCCATAATACAGTATTTAATTTCTTTCTGCTTATAAATATTCTTAAAGCGAATTATGAACTTCTTCGGAATCTGATCTAGTGATAGATCTCTAATAATCCTGCTGAAGAGTAACAATAGCATTTTTAGTCCTGGATAAAGATTGACCTAATGCTTATTTTGGAGTTTAATAACGCATACTTCGCTAAATAAAAACTTATGTTTATATATATATTAACGGAAATGTATGTAATTCCTAAAATCAATTGATTTAATAAGAATAAATATAAGTTGATTTTGTGATACGTTAAAAGGTAATAGATAGTTGATTTTAAAAGTTTTAATTAGTAAGATAATATGAACATATTATTGTTATTTTGTCTCAACAAGTGTTATAATAAAAAAAAAACATTATTAACAACGTGTTTTATTATAGAAAGCGTTTACTTTATACATTTCCTAGGATTTGTGTACAATGACGGATTATATACATTTCCGGTTCATTAAAGCTTCTATTTGAACAATACATTAATAATAATTTAATAAAAAAAGAAGAATAGATTATACTAAGTTAGGTAAAGCATTCTAAGTTAATGTAAAAACATACAGTGATCTGTTTTTTCATTCTGTTATATATAAATAATAGATATATTGTACATAAATCCATTTAAAGTCCGAAGTTAGTAACATCTTGAGTAGATAAGCCAGACGTCTAACTTAGGCGTTTATGACAGTTAATGAAATTTATGTGTCATAAAAATTTAAGTTATCTTAAGCATTTAAGTCAGTTTTCCTCTTTACTGTTTCAACGACAATTAATTAGATTTCTCAAAGGTACAGACAAGACATTTTACTGGTGGTAGGTCTCTGTTGTAAGTCTGTGTTTCTAAGTCTCTGAGACTGTCTAGGTAGGTATCACCGCAGCTCCTATTGCAGCCGACAAACAGTACTGTGTGAATATTATTGTCATACGATTTGAAGGGAGATGTAGGCTAGTGAAATTACTGCGGTAATGAGACTTGAGAACTAACGTGGTGGCGTATGTACCATCTTAACTAGCTCTACGTTGTTATAGGTAAACGTATCACTTACCATCAGGTGAATGCTCGTCTCGTCAGGTAGTAGAATTAAAAAAATTCATTAAAATCTGGGAGTTAGTATTCAAAGCAAACACTAAACCATCTTAAATATAACATAAGCTAAAATCAAATTTTTAATATTTTTTTTTATACAAAACATACATTTATTTCTTGTAGATCCTGGTCTTCTTCTTCTTAGTTATATTCTCTTATAACTAAGGGTCGTAGTCATCTTGCACAGTGAACCACACGACGACTTCCTTGTCAGTTATAATGTAGTGGTGTTGACATTGCGTTCTCCATTTCAAATACTAGTCCGACAGATGGTCATCACATAGATATGTAGGTTTCCTAACGATGTTCTCCTTCACCGTCAGAGCACGTGGTGTTAGTTAATGTTATACTAACAGCATATAAATTGAAAAATTCAGTGCATGCCGGATTCGTACCCGGTACCTTCTGAAGGCCGCTGTTCAAACCACTAGGCTATCACGGCCAGCAACCATTGCAGGTACACAAATAAAAAATATGCTTGTATGCAAACTTGTTAAGTCATGAGTACGCATGGCTAAGCTTTTACAAAACTATTCCAATACAAATGTTAATAATTTTTTTTGATTTTTCAAACTGGTACTGATTTATTAATTATATTTTAGATACTAAGCTTTAAAGTTTTTAAACATATATATAGTTGAAGTTGTTATTTAAATTAAAGTATATAGCGTTTAATATTGTTAAGTTAATACGACGAGTAAGGCATTCGCCTTAAGTGGCGTTACTCCAGTAATATTATTTTTTGAACATGGTAATACCTATATGATCTCCAATAACGTAGACCTTACACCAGTACATCGGTGAGTTCCGTATGAGATCCTGGGCCCTTCCGCAATGCACTGAGGATGACCAGCGAAGGGGTTTTAGGAGGTTGTATCCTCATAAGCCTGACTTTTTTCAGAAGTAGGGTATCTCTTGAAGTTTTCCCTCGCGACTAAAAATAAAGTCCTACCACCAGTAAATTGTTAGTGTGTAGTAGTGACTCTATATATTATAAGTATGTAAGTATATATATATTTTCTTTCGTCGCCTTCTTGCTGGATTATATCTCAAACGTCCCCGAAGCGGACGTTTAATCTCTTGGACGCAGCAGCTTTGCATTTAATTAGCGAAAACAATGAAAACCGCTACTTGAGGAGTTGGATGATGGAAGCCGCCTCTACTCACTAAAGATCGTTTTTTTTTTTCAACGCGATGATATCTTTCCCTGCTCATTCTCTACCATCCGTCTTCTCTCCTTGTCGCGAATTTAATTATAAGTCTACGTACATATTTTTTGTTTTCGCTTCCGTGTCCACGATCCCTAAGTCTGATAAAGATGTAAGGTTCGTCAGCATCATGATCATCTGATAGGTGGATGAAACCTTACCATCATCATGATCATGTAGTTATGTTTGTTTTTAAGTTAATTAAGAACGATACTTTTTTTGCTACTTTTAGCAGAAATTTACTTTTATGTAAAGTAGCAAGCAAGCAAGTAGCAAAAAATTACTTTTATGCAAAAATATTGAAATTGATAAGAGAAAAAAAAAACACAATTTCATCATTAACAGCCACAGTTCAACTAAGTAATGAATATATACAGAAATTAATATTGTACTGAGTTATAACCTCTTACTTTCGATTTAAAGCTTTATTGTTACAATAACAGGAGTTTTATCTGTTTATTTTAACTAAGTTAAAAAATAAATTAACGTTATGTTAGAAACATTTGTACGCTAAAATTGGTGACTCTGGTTATTGGATAATTGAATCGTGGACTAAATGGAGCTTTAATGAAGAGGTCTACGGTGGAAGCACATTCATTTTCAGAGAGTGTATTATTTTGGAGAGAGGGGTAGGATTTTAATGACCTTAAATAGGAAGAGGGACAAAAAAGTAATTCTTGTAACTACAAATATTTTCTCTTGGATAAATATTAAAAAATTGTGTGGAAAGGTTTTGTTTTACACGTCATTTCATAGAACTTTCTGTGCCTGGATATTAATAATAGACATGAGGTGGTAGGTCTCTATTGCTGGAGACTATGTACGTAGGTACCACTGCAGCTCCTATTGCACCCGACAAATAGTAATACGTTCCGCTAAGAGAGGTCCTGTTTGCTAGTGAAATTACTGGGGTAACGAGACTCAATACTTTAGGTCTCAATGCGTAGTATAACCAATCGCGTTGTTACAGGCAAGCGCATCTTCTATCAAGTGAACGTCTTGTTTGTCATGTCTCTTCAAAAATGTTAGTGTTAAGTTACGGCATATTCAGGTTGCATAATATAGACATACAGACATCCGGTAGGTTTTAAAAACGGCGGAATGGAAAATCTCTGTTGCTGTAAAGAAGAATGATGCGCCGTAAATATAAAACCCGCCGCCGCGTAATACAAAAGAATGCTCCGGGGTAACGCGATATTATCTCGATGTGTATGGACTCGCAGCTGCGGTATCTCATCATCAGCGTGTCGATGGGAAATAGTAATGATTTCCTGTTGTTTTTTGCTACAGTAGTCAAAAACTTATCCTTAGTTCGCTATCTTCATCATTTAGTAGGTGGATCTCTGTTATTATAGACCTTTAGGCAGCACCGAAGATACCATTCCTACTGACCAAACAGTACTTTGTGAACATTACTACTTACCACTTTGGAGGGAATTGTTGCTAATGAAATTACTTAAGTAACAAGATTTAACATCTTTATGTTTATACATATAGGTATGTAGTGAAAGATGTGATGTGTATATATATATATACATATTAGTTTTATTTATCAAAGTTCTTTGCTCGTCCGTTGGTAAGAGATTAAGAGTTTCATAGAAATTTGCATCTGGTATACGGTAATGTATTTTACTGTTATATTACTGCTTGATGGTAAAAATGACTGTTGTGATAGTGCATATATAGATTGATAGAGTTGACTGTATAACCAGCAACTCATTTTGTCTTCTAAATACATTACATACAGACATATATTAAACAGTTGATATTGCATTAAGGATGTCTTAAATGCTTTCCTTCGTCCTTTAATAAAAAGAAGGCGGAATGTTTTATTTATTATAAAATCACTTTGATAAGTTATACTATTACTGGTAATTAATGATGTTAAATGTAGTGTTAAAATTGATCACCAATTTAGCCTATTTTTTCCTCCAGCTTTTTAATTTAAAGTGATGAAATTCGCACACAGATTGGTTAACGCAGTAAAGGCTATACAAAAAGCTGTTCTCGTGTTTCTGATGTTTTAGTCGACTTTTACGACACTGTGTGGGATTTATATAAACATACACACACAAAAGACGCGTGTTGACGTTTAATACCACCCCTGTCTCGGTATGTGAAAGGCTGTACATTCGAATTACCTGTAAGAAAGTTTATTATTCAGTAGGAAAGTTTACGCGTTATCCACACACGCTCCAGTAAAAGTCGTAATGGGTATCCGTGCTCCGTATGTTAACTAACTGTTCATTTCCGCTTTAATCATATACGTTGTCTGAAGCGACAATGAATTTTATAATGGTTTCTTATATTACACGTTTTATTTTTCATTCTACGAGTCGACGAGAAGAGTAAGGCGTTCCCCTTGTGGTAAATGATACGCTTGTCCATAACAATTTTGGGTTAGTTGAGATGGATGTATGAAGATTTAAGGTTGTAAGTCTCGTTGCCTCAGTAATTTTACTAGCTTACAGTATCATACAAACCGGAACAGTAATATCTGCATATTACTATCTAGCGGGAGAAATAAAAGCTGCGGCGGTACCTACCTAGACGGTCTACTGCAACAGAGATATGTCACCAGTAATTATACTTTTCTTAATCTCAGTTAATTTGTAGCTCTCATTACCCCAGTAATACTTTTGGTAATAGCAAAAATGTTTAATAATCTTCGGCTTATATCCATCAATGGACGTCTATCTGCTGTTGAATTGACATTTGTCGGTAGAAATAAGAGCTGCGGCGGTACATACCTAGACGGTCTTCTGCAACAGAGATATATCACCAGTAATTATACATTTCTTAAACTCAGTTAATTTGTAGTTCTCGTTACCCTAGTAATACTTTTGGTAATAGCAAAAATGTTTAATAATCTTCGGCTTATATCCATCAATAGACGTCTATCGGCTGTTGAATTGACATTTAGCGGCAGAAATAAGAGCTGTGACCTACGTAAATAGTCTTCGAGAATGGAGAGCACATATAAACACATTAATAAAGCTTAGTACTAAAAGTTATAGATCTCTCGGTTATTATTTTAAGTTAAGGTTAATCTTCAGACCTCTTACATGTATGATAACCTTAACAAACTGTAAAAACGTGTAAATCTTCGGGACTAATCCATCGGAAAAGGGATTACGTTCCGCTCGCGTGTGAAAAGTATTACAACGTGAGAAATAGGATCTATCCGTATGAGCGGAGGTGTCATGAAGCAATTCCTCGGATCTAATATAACCCGATCATGGAACAGGTTCGATGTGACCTCACGCAGAACGACGCTGAAGCATCCGCTTTGTGATTTTTTTTCCTTCATCTCATTTAATTTAAAGTTACTGCTTTCTATTGACGTTCAAACATTTGTAAAGATTGGACGATTTTTCGTGACACTGAGAATTGATTAAAGGGCGCCCCCCTTACCTAAGGGGTCTCATACTACAACTCATGGGACTTAAGCCAACCTCACCATCGCGTGGTGCACCATCAACCAACAAACCAACCCGCATACGTCAGCGCTGTGAGAGATGGCCATATCTTCCCATTATTAAGAGAGGCTTCTGTCAAAAAGTGGTCGTCTTTCGGTTAATGATGATGTCATTAATATATATTATTGTTACTGTATTTATATATCAAAATAATTTATTATTTAATTATATATAAAACATCACTAGAAGAACCTTACCACTGTTCCTAGTACTTTTGTTATATTAGACACTTTAAAGAACTGCAATTTCTATACTGTTGTATTGTTAAAAGTATGAATTTTATATTTCAATAATAAATATTGAAGTTTTGGAAATGATTCTGAAATTGATGGATTTTTTTAATCGATCAAATGAGTAAAGTATTCGTTTGATGGTAAGTGATACGCTTTCTCATAATAAAGTAGTGTTGTTCAAGGTGGTATATACAGCGTCACATCGCCTTGAAACGCAAGATTTTTAGTCTGGTTACCACAGTAATTTCACTAGAATACCCTTCTAACCAGAACACAGTAATGTCTGCACAGTACAGTTTGCCGGCTGCAATAGGAGCTGCGGTAGTAACAACCTAAAAAGTCTCCAGTAACGGAGACCAATGAGTAGAGTTATTGGTACACTATAAAGCGAACAAACTATTTAAAAAGGATGAGAATTTTGGAATATTTAAAAATTTACCAAATTTGACTATTCCTTTATACGTGTGAACGTAAAAAATATAGCAACCGGTTTTAGGCCAGCAGGAAAAATCGCAATTTTCCCATTCGCCGCGACATCAAAAGTTTGTATTCTAGCAGATACGTCAACCACAGAGTTACGCTGAAAGAGTAGACGTTTAAAAGTGAAATCTTTTTTCAGGATTTCATCGGCGGCTTTGTTATGAAAAATGCCCTGAAAAGGGTTTGTGGAAATTGCCAAAATGTTTATAAATTTATTCATATTATACATACAAGAGAAAAAATATATACAAGATACACAGTAAACAAAAAGGCGGACGTAATGCCACAAGGCATTCTCTTCCAGCCAACCTTTCATGATGTGAAAAGAAAAAAAGACAAACGAGTACAAAAAAATGTAGTATAGTAAAGATAGAAAAAAGATTAAAGATAACTTATCGATTTACTGAGATAACTATATATATACTATTATTTAGTTACTTATTATTTTCTATATATATATTACTTATATAATTATTATATGGTAACATCGTTCAGTACTATCAAGATACTTAACAACTTTCTTTATGTTGTGATAGTAATATATTATAATAATATGTTATATAATAAACAGTAGAAAAATTTGTAAAAAGAAATAATTTTCAAATGTTTTTTTTTCTCATTATAGACAGATGTCGAAGATCTTCAAGTTGTAGTATTCTCTTTGGTTCTTACCTCCATTCTACTGCAATGTACTGTGTTTATAGGTCTATGTTTCTTCTTCTAAGTCGTATTTCCTCATGACTGAGGGTCCTAGTCATCACGTGTAGTTAACCACACGACGACTTCCTTGGCAGTTATAATGGACTGGTATTGTCATTGCCTTCTCCATTTCACATACTAGTCCGACCGCGGATAGTCATCACTTTGATATGTAGGTTTCCTCACAATTTTCTTCGCCGTCAGAGCATGTGGTATTAGTTGGTGCTATACTAACTGCACATAAATTTAATAATTTATTGATGCAGGCCGGATTTGAACCCGGTACCTTCGGCGTGGAAGGCGGGCGTTCAATGCACTAGGCTATAACGTGATAGCACAGTAGTATTTATAGACTACGATATTATCAAAGTGGGTTCCTTTCCAATATATAATTTTTTTTTATGAACTCGGTTTTGTGTTTTTCTTTGTCTTTATGGGATAAATGATTTGTTATTGTTACCATAAATACATCGATTTTTGTTTAGTTATATTTTTTTCAGTACTATAATTATAAACATATTTATGAGGAATAAAGATTCCTAAACTTTAAGTAATAGTTATCTTATATACAAGTCTTGACAGATTGAGGACAAAAAAAAAATATCTAAGCCACAAGGCTTTTTTATAACAAATAGACTACGCTGGTTCATTCACTTTCCTTATTGCGGGGTATAAGGGATCCCACAGAAAAACCCATATTAACAAAACGTAACAAGCGGTGAAGTTAAGTGTGAGAGATGATGCCTGGAAGAAGAGAAAGATATACAGCAAAAAATGTAAACAGACAAATGCAGAGTGAAAGAAGAGAACAGGTAGGGAAAGGAAAGAGTAATAAGATAAAATGAAAGTGAATAAATAAAAGTAATCAAAGGCCCTTACCCAAAGCAAAAGGGGGGAATGAAAACAAACAACCTATAGCTAACTTCACCTGCCCGTGGTGATTCTACTAATCAATAAACAAAATTATAAAGGATATAGATAAAGTAAGAAAATAATTTAATAAAATAATGTCAATAGCAAATGTGAAACAAATATTGGAAAGAAATGTGACAAAAATTAACTTTATAAAAGAGTAAATGAAACAATAAACTTAAAATTATGCCAAAATTGTAAAATAGAAAAAACAGCGTCGGAGGAAGCGATGCGAGTAAGAAGAGGAGATAGAAAAATTGTAAAAGAATGGAAGACGAGGGAATGTAAGAGGAAAGAGAATTGTAAACAGGAAGAGGTATAAAGAATATAAGAAAAGAGTACATAAAATCCCTGTTCCACTTAATAACGAGAATAAAAATAAAATCAGTAAACGAAGCTCTGACTTCCTATAAAGTTAAATTTCGCCAGCGTGATGTGAGAAAAGGGAACTCCCCTCACTCTTGAGGAAGGCCTTTATACAGCGGGTGATGATGATGACTTATGTTGCTCATATTATAAACGTTGAAAGTCATTAAAACTATTCAATTAATTTTAATGAGGCCTCATTTTCACCTCTCATACACATAATTAAAACATAAGTTAAAAGGATAATAAATTGTAGGAGCGTCAAGTGTGCCGTTGTACGACGTTTGACGTTAATGGAAGTAAAAAGTGGAAGTTTTTTTTGGACAGAAGCCAAATCTACGGAGCGGGGAAGTAGGGAACCGCCCGTCACAGCTGAATGTGAAAAAGACTGACGGCTGCCTGTTGTTTTTCAATGATTAAAACTTCCCGGCTGCAGGATAATTAAAGGAAAAATTGGAAACTAAAAATATGGTGAATGAATTACTTACCACCCAACCCGGTATTCAGTTATACCAGGGGTCGGCAATTTGAATCTCTTTGGTTGTAAATGAGACTCTTTGGTTCCACACGAGATTTCTTTGTTAAAAAAAAAATACTACTTATGTATTACATAATTTTTTTTAATTAAAAATTAAAAACATTTTTTATTTATATACTTGACAAGTACAAAAATTGCGGATCCATAGAATCTATGAAATTTTATAGATTGTAATTTATAACATTAAGATTGTTGACCCCTGGGCTGTACGAATCGAAAGAGAAAAATAAAATAAATAAATATATGTGTAGATTGAATAATAAACGCTGTATTACCTTAATGTTATTAATATAAGTTAGAGCGTTCACACAATTGAAAACGTATACAAAACGAACTTCAGTCGTTATCTTGATTATAATTTATTTGCTTGTCAATATTATACTCTATGCTTATATAAATAAGATCTATTATGTATTGACAGAGATGATATAGAGTACAATAGGTGTGGGTGATAACGGAATATAATGAGTCAGGCTGTGAATTGTTTGTACTGTACAACTGTGTCTAAGGACATTTTTGTGTTCATTATAAAAATATCACCACCACACTGGTGGTATGTCTCTGTTGTAAATAAGGTTTGTCGGTTTTTAAAAACCGGTTTTTTTATAGAAAAAGTCGGTTTCCAATGTATAAATAATGCTTAAAAAAAATTAAAAGCGACAAATGTAGCCAAATGTACCAGATTGATAAAAACACTGTTGCGAGCGGTTCAAAAATTCGAAACCGGTTAAAATACAATAAATAAAATAAAATATAGACTCTTTATTTGGGATAACGAAGATCCATATTATGTTAGTAAAAATCTTAAAAACTATGTTAGTATTTTTTAAACTGGTTTTCTGAAAAAATTACTATTCGAAAACCGGTTTTCTAAAATGTCGGTTTTTGTATAAACCCTAGTTGTAGGAGATCGTCTACATCAGAGGTCTGCAACCTTTAAGCTGGAAGAGTCAAAAATTGCAACGAACAAAATTTCATAGTTTTAAAAAATCGTATTTACTTGTCATCTAAATAATTTTTTGTTTAAATTATAACAATTTATTCATAAATAATTAGTGATTTTTAAAAAAAAAAATGTGTGTAATCATCATAAATCAATAAAGAATTTACTTGTGAAACTAAAGAGCCGCATTCTCATTCACCCCATCAGCTAGTAGTAAAGCAAGCAACCAATAAGCCATCGGCGACGTACACTTTACTCGCTTACAATAAAGAAGTACTAATAAAATTTAACTCAATTAACACTAAGCGCAAAGTGGTGCTTTTCTGATAAAAATTTAACTTCAGCATTAACAGCTCGTTATCGATATTTTCAACTGGAAACAATCAGCTATCGCATTATACTACGCGATAGGCTTTCCGTCGCCTGACAACGAGCTATTAGTTAACCGGATCAAGCTATTGTATTGATTTTTTTTTAATATTCTTCAGTTGTAATGAAATTTTATTAATGCTACTATTTACACAAAGGGTTTTTTTAAAAGCACAGCTTTTAACTCTTGAAAATTTTCGTTTATGCAGTAATAAAAAAGAAGGCTTAAAGCTCCTTCAACTGTATACAGTTATCGATCAGGTGTAGTTCATATGTTGGTAGCAGTACTTGTAATAATGTGGTGCTAGTAAGGATGGTATGCTATACCACATTAAGGTCCTAACGCTGGTTAGTACCTGTTTACCATCAAATCATTCATTTTTCATTCATCTCAGCCTATTGCAGTCCACTGCTGAACGTAGGCCTCTCCAATAGATTTCCAGCGCGACCGGTCC
>DWLS01005682.1:0-12428 GCA_018246255.1 Pachliopta kotzebuea | reverse complement strand
CGCGAGCTCAGGGTCCGATGAAGCTTTCGCGGCCATAATAGTGGCCGAAAGCAAAAACTTCATCCGAAAAAAAAAATATTTTGTATTTCATCTTTAATTTCTTGATATCGATTATTAAGTTGTATGTGCTACGAAAGCAATATGTTTTAGATAAAAATTTCATTCGAGGAACGAGAGAATGGAATATGAAAGTGTCAATAAAGTTTAAATAACCTTTATTATAAATAAAGTATTAAATAAAAAAAAGGGAACACTTGATGTCACGTTAACTAATGACCTGCTGAACTAAACGGAAGTGAAGCCCGAAATTATAAGGCACTTTTTTAAAGATGGTTTTTTGAAGCAGTAAAAGCTTAAACTGAAGTACCTAGCAGAAAGCTATCGGTGAACATCGGCTTAACTTGGTATCTCGATGCATTGGGCTTTTAGCGCAACGTAAATTCTACTAAAACTTTAAGCTGATTCATAACTAATAGAAACCTTCTTTTGATCGTGTATCATTTAAAAATACTTACAAACGATATATATTGCAATGAAAAACTCCATTTGTATTTAAACTCGTCTTTTAGGAAAGGATGATATCAAAACTTTTTGTTAATTCCGGTTTTGTAATTTACCTGTTTAGTACACGTAATTGATTAAAAATTTTAAATGTTAGGTTAAATATTTATATGTTTATTTCAAGTTCTAACAATACTTTAATTCCGTTTAAAAATGATTAATGAGAAATCATTGTTAAATAAACACAATTTTCAATTATCAGTTGAAAGAGAAAAAATACTGAGAATAATCTAAATAAATATAACATGTGCTGAATTATCGTAAGAAATAACAGCCGCTAACTTCTGTGTAATAAAATTATAATAAATCTCAGAATAAATTTTTATTCACAGGTAAATCGTAATAACAAAATAATCGGTATTTTGAAATTCTGTAAGCTGGTAATGGAATATTAAAAATCCTACCACACCAAATATGTGACGGCATTAAACATTTATAAAGAATATGTTAAGAATTATCGTCTCAACTGATTGACGCCCACTGTTGGACATAAAACTGTTATGATGTGTATATATTACATAAGATATTCTTACTTTGTTTAAGTTCATTTCTGATTATTTTAAAATCGTTTACCTAGGCGAGGGTCAGTCGACGCTGCGCTTTCCGGCGCGAGGTTTCCGTCAAGTTCCAAAATTTCAAATCCCCGATGTCCATAGGTTTTACGAGCTATTTGTCTTTTTTTCACTACTCAAAGACTCCGTCAGTAACTCTTGTTGTTCTCCTACCACCTCTTGTCTGATTTCATCACGCAACGATCTCTGAGCGTCACCCTCTCTATCACACGTTATGTAATTCTGAGCTTTCTTATTAGGCCAGCAGTAAACGAATAGGTTTCAAAGCCGTACGCACTGAGAGATTTTGGATGAAAAAACCCAGCAGAGTTGAATTTGTGCGGTTTAGCTCTTTCTCAAAATTAGATCTCACTAATTGGATCGTGTGCCTAAGGAACGCGTAATCGTGTAAAATTTCGAGAGCTCTCAACTATAACTCTGGTGCACATGCGTATTACACATAATTTTCTTCTTGCTAACTTTCATATAAATATCTAGAGACTGGAGTTATCGAGCATTGTATTAAAGTGTTCCAAATTTTATGCTGTAACGACTGTATCATCAGCAAACGGTAAGTTATGTTCATCATCATCATCATCCGATAGACGTCCGCTGTTAAACATCTCCTTATAATGAAGGTATTGTGGGCGTGACTTATGTACTTATCATGAATGTTGATACCTAAGCCGAACTAGTCCAAAACCAAGAAAACGTTTTCTGATGCAGCGATAAATAGCTTCAAGGAGGTTTGATAGATCTCGTGCATGTATCATGTAGATGGATTGATAAAGCGGTGATATCGTGCAAGTAACGGTTTGGTCACTTCGTAACTTTGTTGGCATTGTGTATCAGTTAGTATCTTTTCATTTCTTTTTTCAAAAGATCTGCCGTGATTTCGTTATCCACAGCTACTGTATGGTTTTCAAGTTGTTCTAGATCGATAATAATCCCGTATAAGCCGACGTCTGATATTTCTTCGGTATAGTGCCGGGACAATTTGCCATTGACATCTTCGGCCAATTCAACTAGTCTATGTAAACGTTTATAATTGTCCGTAAATCTTTCTAACCTCTGTGAAAATCTCAGGTTTCGTGGAAATGACTCTACCACTTGTTGTTTTCACACTTTCCAGCTTTCTTTGTTCGATAGACATCGTTTACAAATACCTTCAAGCATGTTTTTTATTTAATGGTGATTTTATGCGCTTGCTATTAATCACTCTGAACACTATTCTGGTATGTAAAAGTGTGTCTATTATGCTGGTGTCCTGCCTTTCTTTTGCAAAATCGCTTATATAATATTATTCACGGTGGATTCTGTAGAATCGAACTTTCAAATAATTTCTAGTAGCTTTATGTAAAATTCATCTGTTGACTGGCGGTTAGATATTTAAAACGGTTTATGCTGTTCAAGTTTGTAGCTGACGGAGTTTGGAATAAGCATGAATAAGGTCGTAATGTGAACTTCATGATCCATCTTTCGACCCTGATGGTAAAAAATGTCCCTATATCTAACCCGCTCCCAATATCACCGTGTTAATCACAGAGACTTTATAAAATATTTACCGTTTTGCCGACGTGGTGAGGTCGATCTCATTTCTCTTTCAAAAAATTATATTTCTTACTTTACTTTTTGCTAACTTTAATTTCTATAACAAAGTCAATTAAGCAAAACTACAAATTTCTTTATTAAATTGGTTTTATACAATAATTTTAATTCATCAATCGTTTATTATTGAACCTCCTTTGAGAAATGAAAGGAAAATCGAAGCTTTGTCCTTTGTTATGATTTTACTTATATTGAAAGCATAATAAGTTCATCAAGTAATAAGTACAATTTATTTGCGAACACGATTTATTTGCGTCATAAGTAAAAAGTATTAGACAGCCCCTTTGGTAATAGAAATAAGTAAATTTTTTTAAACGTAGTAAGTACATTTTTAATCGTAAAACGTCCTACTTTTGTCTTTAATAAAAGTGGTTTTTATCATATAACAAAATTAATATGGCCAAGTAAACGATTTCTTCTCGATTCCAAAGAAAAGGCTTTTCATAATAGGAAAATACAAAACACTTAAATGACATTTTATAATAAATATGAGCTAACAGTTGACCTAATTTTCACACGTTGTTAACTGTAAAAGAGACTATAACCGGCACACGTATGAATAACTACATGAAGATACCTACGCCTTTATGGCTACATATGAAGAAGTTAAATAGCCAAAGATGTTTGAGTAAACTCTACCACCATCTTGTTACATCGAAAAAGTAACCAAGTAGTAGTAGTATCATATAAATGAGGTTATGTATTAAAGAATTAAAGTATTCTTTATCGAATATATTTAACTTATATCTTCCGGCGCCTAACGATTTAAAATTCGTCGGTGTCCTAAATTTGTTTTAGCAAATTCAAGAAAATCTTCTCTAATGCTAGTATCTACTTCAAATCATCTGTCCAGTGTAAAGATAATAGTAATTATAATTATGCATTAAAACTACTATAATAACTCCAAAGACCTTTTTAATGTAATGGCAAAACGGAAGTTATTCCTTTTTGTATGGAAATGTTGACTGCATCTAAACTTTTCACTATCGGATATCTTTTGTTGCTAGCTACTTAGTGTGGAAAATTTCATTCTAAACTAAGAGAGGGTACATAAAATCAAAGAACATGTTTCGTGTTTTTTATTATAAACAAAATTTCTTCGTCGTTACTATACATTATACCTATACAATTTGTTATACGGTACTAGGTAATTCAAAAATAAAAGCGTGGTTCTTAGAAAGATATTTTAATGGGAAAGAAGTAAAATGTCTGCTATAGTAATTCCTAGTGTTATGAAAATACGTATTTTTATTATTATGTAATAAATTATAATAAATTTAAATTTTGTAAGGAAAACAGCGATTAGAAATGTGGCATCATAACAAAACTTTTAGCTAAAATGATTCAACGGGCCTTTTGTCACATGAATTTAATACAATGGCTACAACTAGCAACAATGAAATATAAAATACAATACGCATTCTAAACCGCGTTAGCTCAAAATCGTTTAGGTTATCTTACTGTAGGATAACAATAATTATGCCTATTGTCACCATTTTGAGATGAATGAATAAAACTCAATGAGATATTAACATTACTCTTATGATTCTAGCCGCGCGTAGCGCGACATTTTCAGACTTTTAACTATGTATAAATTTTATCAAGTTCTATACATGAATATATCAATAGGAAAGGAGAAAGAAAGGGAGTTGTTTCTTTATTATTATCGCCCGTATTTTATCTAATAAAACTAAACTTTACTTCATTACTTATTTTTATAACCAATTTATCCGCAAGAAAATTATGTAATCTACTGTAGTTAATTATAACGTTATTTACGAACAAAATGTTTTAATTATTGTATACATAGTAATGAAATCTATTTTATATGTAATTTACACAAATACATCCGAACCCGTCTTCTACACCGTAAAACGTGTATGTAATTATTTTATTTAAAATATATACTTTACGCTCAATACTTATTTATGAATTAAATTTATTCGCCGGTGATTTATTTTCTCTATAAGAGAACTTTAAAAACAAAAAAAGAATAATTATTACATACATTTTAACGAAACATATTTTATATGTCGTTTACAAAGATATATTTAAACGCGGTGCGTAGACCTTAAAACTTTTATGTATTTTTTTAAAACTTACATAGCTTTTAAAAAAATACGTAACAATAAAAATAAAACACAAAAGTAATTTTTCAAGTGTGATAAAGTTATAAATAAAATTACGCTTACAATTAAAAGTAATAGTTAAGTAGTTAACATGTCATAAACAACGCGGCAACGTGAAAGTAAACATCGTGTAACAGGTGTTTGGCTCGCGTGTGTGGACCGCCGTCAAATCGCGTTTCAACTTCAAAAAAGTATCGCAAAGCGCCCATGAAAAAAATTCGCGAAGACAAAACGCTGTAGCATTTTAAAAATATGATAATTTTTAACTCACTCGTGGAGCGCGCGAAGACGCAGACCGCGGCAGCAGCCAGCAAGAACACCGTTGACGTCTGCATCGCTCTGGATCCTGTCAACTAGTGACTATGTTTACTTTTGCCGCTCAGAGGCGCGCACTTGCGCACCGATCGATACCCGCCCACATCACAACTTCTACATACCAACAACGAAATGTCCGAACTCACGTACTAAACCCAATTCCCAGAGCTGAAAAGTACACCCCGCCGGACTTAAGCCCTTTCTACATTGCCCTGCCGTCGGTTTTTGCATCCTCCGAAATTAAATAGATGGAAAATCTAATCTATTTCAAAGCACTAGAATCTAATTCGCTACGAACCGGTTCTCGATGGAAATTCGGGCCACCAATAGAATACCTCCACAGTGCGCGAATGACGTCCTTCTATCGGAAACAGGACACTAATTACACATGACTCTTGCGATCATTTTCCAATTTACTTGCGATATTTTCACTACAATCAGAATCTTCTCATTATAATCTCCCAATGAATAGGAATTTTTCAAAGATGTCTTACCAATAGATCCATTATAGAAATCTGAATGTAAGAACTAAGCTAACTTTCAAAGATTAATATAATACAATAATAAACAAAAAAGCTTAACCCTTATAAACAAGTAGCAATTTGACCATCATTATTTAAATTGTTGAACGACTTTTAATTGTCGTGATAACCACTTAACCACTGTGCTCTGAAGGACCTCTTAAGTATTAACCAACGACAAACACAATTTTGAAGTAAATTGTCTTATAAACAATATACTTAATAATTAATTATCAAACTTAGTTTTTTAAAAGTTTAAACGTTCGTTACAATTGTTGTAAAACTGCAACAAAAGTACAAGCACTGATTGTAAAATAATATTTTATGATCACTATCTACTATATCTACTTCATCACTTAATAATACGGTCGAATAGTACGTAAGCAATAAATATGTACATGTGTAATAAATGTATAAATACAATTTGTATTATTCTTCAAAATAGGATAAACTGCGCATTTTTCTTATTTCTGTAAAGTACGGTTTCAAATTAAGTCGCGAATATTATTAGTGTACACTAATAATATTCGCGACTTAATTTGAAAAATCTAAAAATAATTTGATACATCGCTGGATATTACGTAATATATTCCTCAATAACAGGGACCACACTTAGTCAAAAGATGAAAACGTCAATGTCCTAAAAATTCACAAGTTACAGCATCCCTGATACAGTAGTGAAATATGGGTTGTAAAATTTAAGGATTTTGAAACAGTTTGCTAAGTTCGTTAGGTTTAATTGGGTCTTTTGTTTTCTAAACTACTCAGTAGAGTTACTCGAATCATCATCAGCTGATAAACGCCCACAGCAGGACATAGGTCTCCCCAAAAATCTCTGCTTTGATCGATCCTGCGCTATCTGCAGATTCGGCAGATTCCCGCGACCTTCACCAGTATGTTGGTCATCCTTGTGGGGAACCTTAAGCACTACATTTACTGATATGCAGCCGTAACTCAAGGACCTTACTGACCCATCGGCCATCAGTCCTACCTGCAACACGTTATACGAATATGAGGGATGAAATTTTTATGCTACGAAGTGGCTATGGTTGAGTTTAAGAAGCAACTTGAAGTAGCCCTGGTTCGAACCCACACATTTGAAAGATCACTTATTCCAAGAAGAATAGCCTTCGGTGACGTACGACAACCCGCAGTTCAGCTTACTCGTAGTTGATAAACGGACTTTTTATTAAGAGTTGACGGAGCACAGTGGTGATTGTAAAGCTACATCGTGATTAATCTCGTTGGTAAAATATGATCAGAAAATACCGAGTTCAAGATGTTCATTGTTTATGAGTTAATCTAAAGCCTTTTTTAACGTTAGACCTTTATGAACAATTTATATAATTGTTATTATACATATGTAGTTGACAAACAACCAACCCACCTTGGGCCCCCTAACCGCATTAGATCAGATTGGTGGGAGAAGACCAGCAGTTGATGTCTAATGGCTGATGATGATGATAATATGTAGTTGAGCAATTATTTTATCGTTAATACTGTAATACTTTAAACCACATTTCATAAAGACTGACTTTCAGTTCGATTATTCGCTCAATATTATTGAAAAGTTGTTGTATACCGCAGTATACAGCCCACACTATTCAGATGACTTCACCGCGACTGTTCCTAAGAAAATTTATTTATGTCACTTATAATATTCGTTGCTTCGTTGAGAGTTCAGTCTGAAAAACAATGTACGTGTTTCACACTCTCCACATTAAGGGGAAAGGTTGAACTCGACCGTGCGTCATACACCGAACTCAGTACTTTGTAAAAAATTACAGGTAACAGAACAATTATCTGATGGTAATGTATCAACTAACAACTTTACCATAAAGTTATTTCTCTGAACGTTTATATATAGAATTTTCCTAATTTTGTTCTTTATCTATTTAATAATAAACTTTTTTACTCATTCATTAAAAAAGGAAGGAAGATAAGAAGGAAACCGCTGAACGCAGAGAGCGCAGAACCGATCGGAGTGGGAATCCTTGGGGGATTATTTCCACCTGCTGCGTTCATCAGCTGATGACGATGATGGTTAAAAAATACCCTTTCAATAAATCGTAAACATATTGCATTCTAAATTTCAATCGAAATTCAATTATCAGGATTAAACAATACTTTAAAATATCTTGCGTTTTGTGCTACTTTAACACGGTGACTAACTTTGAAGCGAAATTAAAAAATAAACTGTGTATTGTGGCGCTCTTACTTCCGTCGTTTAAAAATGTTATAAGATTCTATCGATATGTATCTATGAATTATACAAATTTTTGCCTCGTGTTGAGATCGGATCTATAGCTCTGTATTTGCGTGTCTCTCAACATGTGGCATATATATTTACTAATCAGCAAAAACGATGAACGAGCAGTCAGAATAATACAATCCTTATATCCACCACTGTTTATCAATTTTTAACTGCCCAAAATACATCTTTACTATTACTGCTTATATAACAATAACGATTTTCGAAGTCTCTCTGCTTAAGGTAGGTTTTAACTTTTGTGGGAATTGAAAACCCTTTTAAGAGATTTTAATAACTCCTCATTACGATCAGACGTTTAAATCTTTACTCATCTCTTAACTTAATAAAAAAAAAAACTTTAAAACGCGTATGTACCATCCTCTACAATAACCTAAAACAGTTGGTGTAAAAAGACACAAGGTCTGATTCTTACATGTTAATATATATAAATTTGAATATAACTGACGCTAGAGGTGACTCTATTTAAATTATCTGGTTTCCAACGGATACAGTTTCATACAAGGTGGTTATTGTGAAGTTTTATCGCTGATCGAGAAATTATATAAATAATTTTAGTTGTGTTGCTCGTAGGAAAAAAGATTACCTTACTTAATTTTTTTTATAGAATTTTTCTTTTTTTTATTATTAATTCCTTACATTGACCTAGTACTAAAAGGAATGTTACAGGAATTATTATTAAAGTTACAAAAATAAGATGCAATTTATACAAAAAAACTCTTGTGGATATCTTAGAAATTTGTAATACATAACAAATTTCTTATTTATTACTGTGTACCTGTCTTAACGTACTGGTGGTAGCTTTTTGTTGCCGGAGACCGTTCAGGTAGATACCACCGTAGCTCTTATTTTTACCACCAAATAGAGACTCGCCACTCGACGGCCGTACCGATCGGACGTGTCCATGCGTCCTTGTCAGTGTTCGCTGTCGATTCGCCCCACTCACCCCTGCCCGTCCAGTCCGGATCGCAGTGCGACAAGCCAAGTGTTGTTGGCCTTCTCTACCGCCCGCGTGTACCCCGTGCCCGAGCAGTGTTATTGTTAGAGTTGGATTAGTGAGTGCAAACGCTGCCAGAGCCCGGTACCAGCACCGCAAGTTGCCCCGCATTCGCCTCAGAGGCGCCTATTATTTTCTTTTTTTTATAGTATAGGGATCTGTCGCACTAGGCGGCAGCTAGGGCCCTCTCACTACAGACACACGACTCCCCGCCGTTGGGTGGGGAGTTTACTACACACGCGCGTTGTTCGCAACGCACAATATGGCGGAGGCCATAACGGACAAAATGGCGCCCGTTACAATGGATGCCTAATTCGCGCAATTCGCGCGTCCAAGTTCCCCGAAATATAGAAACAATTTATCAACAGGCCTTCCGCTTCACTCAAGCCGTCTGCTAAATTTGACAGGGACGGTCCGTCTTTCCCAGTTACCCCAGCGCCTTCCGCACCCCCATGCATTGAGCGCCTCCTCTCGTACCATCTAAAAGCCTTCCACTCGACGCCTTTGTCGCGTATAAGGCTCCAATACGAACAAAATGGAGATCGAAAACAGCTCAGATGACGAGGTCTTCACCCTCGTCACCAGCAAGCGCAAACGCGCTCCCAAGTGGGCGTCTGAGCACACGTCGGATCGCGCTTCGCCGACTAGCACGCCGGCAAAAAAGGCTGTGCCTTCCGCACATCGTCCCAATACCTCGGGTCAGGTCGGAAATCGAGCTCCGAAAGCGCCTCTCCCGATTGTCCTCCAGGATAAGACCAAATGGAACGATGTGTCCAAATGGTTAACAAAAAAAAGATTGCGTGCCCTAAAGCTCAGAATACCGCGCAAGGCATTCGCTTAAACTTGGCTGCGGTCGACAATTTTCGCGCCGCAACCATGCACTTCAGGAATACCGGTCTCAGTATCCACACCTACGCTCTCCCAGAGAAAAAGCAGGCAGCTACGGGTAGTGATATGTGGAATCCCGCTTGAGATCAGCGTCTCAGAGGTCTTAGAAGACCTCAAACGCCAAAATCTACCAGTGGTAGAAGTCCGCCGCATGACTAGCATGCGCACGATGAAGACGTTACCGCTCATCCTCGTTTCTCTCGAGCTCTCCCCTGAGAGCAAAGAGATCTTCAGCATAAATCGCCTATGTAACTTAACCGGCGTCTCAATCTAGGCGCTCGACATAAAGGGCATCATAGGCCAATACCACCGATGCCAATACTACGGTCATTCGGCCCGTAACTGTTTCGCCCGCCCGAGATGCGTTAAATGCACCGGGGACCCCACGGGACGAAAAAATGTCCCTGTACCATAGAAGCGACGGAGCCCCCGAGCTTTGTCTTGTGCAAAGCCGAAGGGCACCTCGCGAGCTATAGCGGATACTCTAAAGCACCACGCTAACGCACCGCAGGCCCGTCTCGCCCAGTGCCTTATCAGGCTGGTACCCAGTCCACCACCGTAGCCTTCACGAAGCAAGAGCCAGCCCAGCCGGCTTCACCACCAGCGATTTCGGCGTAGGCTGAATCCCTCCCCAGACCGTAACACCTCGAGGCTCCCAGAGTTTCCTCTACGTCGGGCCCAGGAAAGCCCCCGGCTGTCTCAGGCCAAATATCCCAATTCTCCGAGATAGTGATCTCAGATATACAATCTTTAATCTCCTCCCTCGCCAGAATTAATATTAAGGACATCTTAGTCCTTAGGAACAACCACCGCGCTGCGCAAACGCAGGAAGAGAGAATGTTAGCTCTTTTCAAGCACGGGGACTCCATCGTCGCACTCGAGGAGCCCTTTAATTAATAACACAATATGAAATATTTCCTCGGGGCGCCACCCACGACTTTTGGTGCACCAAAAACACTAAGGGTGCGGTGACTTACCTAGGGAAGATAAAACCCCGCTCTCTAACTGTCGCTTACTTCAACGCATACGACATCCGCTCGCAAATGGAAGAAATTAGCATATTTCTAAGGAATCACGATATTGAGGTCATGCTCATCTAAGAGAGTTTCCTCAAACCTTTCAACCGCGACCCAAAAATCGCCAACTACCACCTGGTTAGAAATGACAGGGTGCCCGCTCCAAAAAGAGGTACTCTCATTTACTTCAAACGGTCTCTGCACTGCATACCGGTAGACAGTCCAACCCTAAAGAACATTGAGGCCTCTGCGTGCAAAATCTCCCTCACTGGCCATCAGCCACTTGTACTCGTATTCGTCTAACTGCCCCTCGCCAAGGAGGTGTGGGAATCAGACATAAGAACCCTTTTAGACCTAGGCCCATCTGTCGTGCTTCCTGGTGATTTCAACAGCAGGCACAGCACCTGGGACACCAATGACAGATTGAGACAGTATACAAGGTACAGAACAGAGGATAACAGGGTAAAGCTGCGCCGCCTACAAAGGCACATCAAAGAGTGCATATCCCAATTTAGATCCGACAGATGGGATGATCTGCTTTGCGACCTAAAGCCTTCGAGTGACGCCTTTTGGCGTCTGGCTCACAGTCTCAAAGCGGAAAAAACAGCGTCCCAGATGTCTCCTCTAGTAAAAAGTAGTGATTCCACATTAGTCGTAGAGGATATAGAAAAAGCCGATTGTCTCGCCGACAGCTTAGAAAGCCAGTGCACACCGTCTTCAACACTAGCGGACCCAGCTCACCTGAAAATGGACGAGGAAGAGGTGCGCCGTAGAGCAACAATCTCATCAGAGGGCCCCCTACTAGAACCGCTTCCCCCCGGGCGAGGTCGTTGATATCATCAAAAGCTTCAGAGCAGAATCCGCTCCCGGCCCCGACAAAATTACTAACAAGATGTTAAAGAGCCTCCCGGCTCTGATTATTAATCTATTAGTGACTATTTTCAACACCCTTCTATCCCAGTGCTCCTTTCCGGACGCCTGGAAAGAGGCCGTAATGACAGGCATTCCGAAGCCCGGAAAGCCGAGGATTCTACCTAGCAGCTACCGACCGATCAGCTTGCTTAACAACCTAGGCAAAGTCTACGAGCTCATCGTTCTAGTGCGCCTCCGGAAATTCTCGTCCGAAAACAACCTTCCCTCCAATGAACAATTCGGATTTAGGCGTAACCACTCCTGCATCCAACAAGTCCACAGGCTGACAGAAAACATTCTGTCCGGCTTCGTGCACAGAAGACCGATTGACACCACCGCTGTCTTATTCGACGTCACTAAGGCGTTTGACAAAGTCTGGCACGAAGGCTTGATCTTCAAGCTTTACACACTCAAAGTGCCAGAGCTGCTCATCACCATCATTCGAGCCTTTCTGTCGAATCGCTCCTTCGCAGAATAGCGAACCTTCGTGGCCACAAGCTCGACCAAATTTACCTCTTCAGCCCGCCCATCTCATGGAAGGACTCGGTCAAATACCTCGGTATCACCCTCGACGCTAAACTAAACTCAATGTGCCGGACAGGCTCGTCTCCATCATCAGAGCCTTCTTGTCGAATCGCTCCTTCCGCTACCGAGCGGGGAG
>DWLS01005681.1:0-12430 GCA_018246255.1 Pachliopta kotzebuea | reverse complement strand
TAGCAAAATCGAAGGGAAGGTTGGAGCTGCATTTTCATTCTGGAGGGAAGGTGTGGAGACTTGCAGTAGAAAATTTATTTTATTGCGGAAGAAATCTTCAAAAGATACCCTCGAGTACTACTTTTCCAGAAATAACACAACTGGTAGTTGACATATTTGGTTATTGATCGGAAACCATTTTTTCTTTTTTTTTTTATTGTTAATTCTTTTACTTCTCTTCTATGTATATTTATAATGTATGTAAGTTTAAATACATGTATGTATATTTTTACTGTACAGTATATATGATTTTATGTACTTTATTTGTATAACCATGTTTATATACATATTTTTTTTGTGGCACCTACTTGTATTTTTTTTTCTCTTCTCTTAACAATATGAAAGGTTGACTGGGAGAGAATGCCTTGTGGCATTTTGTCCGCCTTTTTGTTTACTGTGTCTCTCATGTACATAATGTTTTTCCTTTTTGTTGTTATTATACAAATAAAGTGTAAATAAAAAAAAAATGCCCTGCTTCTGTGGCGAAGATGGAATTATGTGGGTTATTACTCACTAAAACCGCATCGGTTGTCATCGTCAGTGCATTGCGGAAGACCTCGAGATCTCCATCGGAACTGATCGCTTCCCTGCACTGCTAAGCACATCCCGGAGAGCTGTTGCCTTCTCCAGCATAAACAGCATGCTGCGACAAGATACAAGACCACTTGGTACTTGTCGTCCGACCCGAGCTTAATGGGAACTAAAGACCTCCACCCGCAAACCCAAAAACCATTTCAGTAGCCTTCTACTACAGGTAGAGCTTACTTTAGTCCTATTCTTGGTAGCCAGAGACTACAGGGCCAGATTCGAATCCGGCCTTCACCAATGAAATATTCATGTGCAGTTATTATAAAAAATGCTTTGAGACATGTATCAAATCGCGAGACTATAAACTAGAAAAGAAAATTGAAAGGTAGGAAAAAAATATTTGTACTACGTTTTTATTTCAATTCATTTAATTCTGTGTGTTTTTATTCTATTTGAATAGTTCTAGACGAGCTGGATGATGTTGAGCATTAGGCTCACATTAGCATTAGTTAAAACGAGCGCAATGTGGTGCTGTGTACATCAGCTGATTGACGTCCACTGCTGGTGATGAGCTTCTCCCAAGAGGGGGATTTAGGTCATCTTTCACCACGCTGGCCCAATAAACATAATTGGATAGCCATAGCCTCGTATTTATCACGAGCCAGAGAGGTAAGCTATTAAGTCTAATTACCCCAGTAATTTCATTAGCATACAAAACCATTCAAACCGGAACACAGTAATGTACAACGTTACTATTTGGTGGTAGAAACAGGAGCTACGATGGTAACTATATAGATGTCCACTGATAGATATTGGCCTCCCCCAATGAAGGGGAGATTTGGGCTATTTCCGACCACACTGGCCCAATGCAGGGTACACCAAGAGCAGGTAAAGTTGACTTGGGTCCCGTGTTATGTGGGACCCCTTACACTCTTAGGTACCGCCGCATGTACCATTGCAGCCGACAAATCGATTCCGGTTTGGAAGGGGTTGAAGCTAGTGTAATTACTGGGGTAACGATACTTAAAACATTAGGTTTCAAGGCGACGAAATGTTAAAAAAAAGAGAACCCATGTAACATTTTTTTGTTATTCCTCAAGGCGACTAGTAAAGCGTTCACCTGATAGTAAGTGATACGCTTCTTCATAACAACGCTGGTTAAAATGGTATACATATAACCACATTGCGCACGTCGCCTTGACACTTAAGGTGTTAAGTATCGTTACCTCAGTAATTTCACTAACTTACCATCAACTGGAACCCAGTAATGTGTGCTTATTACTATTTGCAAGTAGAACTTTTTTATTCCTATTTGCCCTTCCCCTTTTGCCTATTTCCCTTTTGTAACTATTTTGAAGCAAAGATCGCGGGTCAACAAATAAAGATTAATAACAGAGTAGAAATATTTTAAAATAAAAAAAAAAACTAGAGCTCAATATTAAAAATTTAAAAAAAGCAACAGCTTTACTGCGGAGCGGATTTTTAAAATGGTAACCTTCAAAGTGCTTCAACGATTTCTATAACAAGCGAACTCGCATTTTATTTGTCTACATTTCGCTCCGCTGAGATTTTTGTATACAAGATGTTTATACAGCGCCATCTAGAGTTCTCATTGTGTATGAGAAACTATACTAATTAACTCCGAGAAACAAAATGTATATTTTCTTAGAACCGCTGAGATCTAGTTTACATAGTACTACGGTACTGTACTTGCATAATGTGAATAATATTGCCAGCCGCCAAAGCTTATTAATTATTTAACTTTATTATTTACTAATCTAAATTGTTTTTTAATCCACAAAGAACTAATTTGTCCTCAAGTTTAGGCTTGAGACGTAAAGTGTCTATACCCAGTAATTTTACTACCCTTCTTCGAACTGGACAACAGTAATGTTTGCACATTACTATTTATATTAAACGAATAAGAAATATACTTTCCTTTTCGAAGAATTTACTGAACTGGAATTAATACTGTTCCATTATGATAATATGAACAATTTAAAAAGCTGTTCATTTCTAAACTTAATTATGTTATAACACTACTATTTCACTTGGTCGGTTAAAAATTATATAAACGAACTAAACATATGAAAGTAACCAACCAAATATTTGCAGATTACTATTTGGTTGAAAAATCTACATAGTAGTCGATACTGACCTCCCCCAATGAAGGGGCGATTTGGGCCATCTCCCTCCACTCTGGCCCAATGCGGGTTTGTAATCAGCCAGAGTATCGTTTGTTGATTAGCATGATGCACACGGTCCGGTTGACTTGGGTCCCATGACTTGTTGTATGGGATCCCTTACACCCCAACGGATACCTACCTTCAGTAAACGTTTCTATTTCTCTCTATTTCTAACTGTTTCTTCTATTTACCGTACCGTGTGACTGTCCATCCATACCAGTGATTTCTAAGACAACAGCCTTAAAATTTCTTTCACAAAAAGGCACTTATCTTTCGCAATGAAAAGAATAAAAGCTTTTATTTTAATCAACAAATGCCTTGATAGAGGAAGGCTTTACTTTTGACGGCGTTTTATATTCTTTTTGTTTTCAATTACTAATTCTATTTCTGTTCTGTTACTCGGTTCTGTTTCATACTTTCAGTCTGTTACGAGATTTTTTTTTTTTTAGTAATCTATATAATGACTGTTTTTGTATTCTTTCTCTCGTCACTCGAATATTCTTTGGTTGTCATTAAAAAAATCAGTGACCTCTCGTCAATTTTAATTTCAGTCGGTATTTGTTTAAAAAAATGAAAATACGGAGACTTGTTTAAGGCTTTATATTTATTTTTCTTATGATATAAACTCATATAAATATATATTCTATAAGTAGTCGAGACGAGCAAGGCGTTAGAAATACATTTAGCCATAACAAGAAGGTATTAGTAAAAATGTAAATATATACAGTACCACATTACGCTCGTCACCTTATGACGTAAGGTGACACTACCTAAGCCTTGTTACCCCAGTAATTTCGATAGCTTAAAGCACCCTCCAAACCGGAACACAGTAATGTGTCCGCTGCAGTAGGAGCTGCGGTGGTACCTACCTAAACGGTCTATAGCAACAGAGTCCTATTACCAGTAAAACAATATACTATGAGTAATATACAGAGAAAATCTTCTACTTCTTGAATAATTATTCGTATAAAAAATTGAGATAATACATCTACCGTCATCATCAATAATACTGCTTTACTGTAAACATATCATCGATGTATTTGTTAGAAGCAGACTTACTATTATTAATCAGTTGATAAATGTTTACTGCTGGAATAAGCGTCCTGTAAGGGGTGGATTTGGGCCATCTAAAACGTTGGCCCAATGCGAATTGGTGGGGATCCAGAACCTCGAACTTAGAAGAGTGGACGAGTAGGTGAGGTTACCTTGTGTCCTGTGGGTTGTTGTATGGGACCCCTTACTTATTATCAAAAAAAAAAACCTTTTTAACCGCGGCCCAGCGGAGTCAACATGGTAATCTTCCATACGGCATTCATTTATGGTAATCCCCCAACGTCCCCTAACGCGTATTGATGTTTGTCATTTTAAAACAAAGCCGGGGGTATACCACTTAACACGACCCTTGAAATTTAAATAAAAGGGATCGAAACAACATTCAAATTTTCAAAACACACGGAGCAGCGCTGAAAATAACTGAAAACCCCTGTAGCCAACAAAGGGATGGACAGCCCAAATTAAACAATACATTAATTTACATGCAAACAGGGGGTCCCGGATATATTATAGGATACTCGAACGGAAACGATTTTAATTACTTTCATACGTCCGTCGATTATTATACATCTGTACGATGATTTGAATCTGAACATTCAATCACTTCAATAGTTACTGGT
Source organism: Pachliopta kotzebuea (assembly GCA_018246255.1). Lineage (NCBI taxonomy): Eukaryota > Metazoa > Arthropoda > Insecta > Lepidoptera > Papilionidae > Pachliopta > Pachliopta kotzebuea. Next base: position 8,004 of record DWLS01005681.1, on the reverse strand, counting down.
AATTTTGTTCTAATACGACAAACCTCATAAAGAAATCTGGCGGAATACTTATTCAATTTTTGACGAGGAAGGGTCAGCTTCACCTGATAGTAAGTAATAGGCTTGCAATTGCACATTGCGCTCGACGTGACATGAATAAAGTCTTGTTACCCCAGTAATTTTATTACCATGCACCCTTTAAACTAGAATACAATAATGTTTGCAGATTACTATTTGACGGTAGAAGTAGAAACTGTGTTGGTAGCTGCATTGACGGTCTCCGGCAAGAGACCTACCGTCAGACTTCTATATGCAGTTTATTGTATTAAAATAAAATTACTAGTAACAAATAAAGCGATTGAATGTTTATATTAAAATCGATCTACAGACGTATAATAATCAACGGATGTTTGAAATTAATTAGACCGACCTAGACAATTTCCGGCAAGAGACCTACCGCCAAACTTCTATATGAAGTTTGTAGTAATAAAATAATATTACTAGTAACAAATGAAGCGATTGAATGTTCAGATTCAAAACGACCTACAAACGTATAATAATCAACGGACGTTTGAAAGTAATTAGACCTATCTAGACAATCTCCGGCAACAGAGATTTGCCTATTCTTATTCGCTATTTATATAATAGATTAGAAACTTTTGTTGTCTTTAGTATATACTAAGTTAAAATCGATAACTTAATCTATGATTATTTAAGTACAATTTAAATTAAACTTGAATTAGATCTACTTGCTGCTTAAAATTTCAAATGAATAGCCAACGGTGTTATCGCGTTTAACAACCTGTTTATGTAAACGGTTTTATAGCCGTCGCTGCTCTAACTTTGTTCAGACAGACAAAACTTAATTTATTCTGTTTTCACGTTACCATCGTTCACTGACATCTGCCCATAACATTTGCAGACTGAAACCCTGGGGGAGCAGCACATCACGAGTGCATTAAAGTTTCCAAGTAAATTAGCATACAGACGATTGTATTACAAACGATAAGGATTTTTATGGTTACTAGAAGTGGTAATTATTTTTCATATTAATTTTTTATAACAAAGGAAACATAGACAAAATTCGCTCATAACTGTGAAGCCTGCAGCTTTTCCTTTTCCGCCTGGAGAGGATCCCATGCTTCAAACACTATCTATACAGTATTAATAGAATCTTTCCGATTTTCCGAAGCTATTTTGCAAAGGTAAGATTCGCAGAAAACGAGCATCCAGAAGACTGGGAAGAAAATTGTTTAAGGACATAAGGAAGTGGATAGATTTTGATTATACTACTTAAAAACAGGCACAGGATCGATATAGTTTTCTCCAACTGACCGCCCAATATCATTTTGAAGATGATGATATAGAAGTTGAAATAACAGTGTAGCTCTTGCGGACTAACCTAGTCTTTAAGAGCATTAAAAATCTTCCATTTGCTAAAACAAACTTTCACATTGGAACACAGTAATATTTATACAACAATTCTTATTATCTAATACCAGGTGATATACTGGTGAAGGTTGTAAGTAATCATATCCAAATTATATCGAAGAGATCGACCTACATTCAGCGTTAGACAATATACTGAAGTAAGGATAAAATTATGTATTTCTAAATTTCATAATCATCATCCTGCAGGAATCTACTACTGGACATAAACCTCTCCCAAGGAACGCCTTTTTTATAAACTTCTGTGTCTAAATATAGCTACAATAATAATAATGTGAACATCTAGCTTGTCTTCTTTCCTTGTATGAAAAAACTTCAATAGAAACTTAGTCCATAAAGTAGCAACTTAAAACCTAACCCTCGTTTAACGGTGCTCAGGTACTTCCCCATTGAATCACTATATCACTCGTTATTCACTTACATCTGCCCATTAATTTCAGACATTACTCTTTCCCAGGCTTAATCCCCAAGGAGCACTGGATCACTGGAAATCCTTGCTGCCCCGGGTTTAATTAGCATTTAAATGATTTTATTCGGTTTGTAAATCCCCGTGGATTTAGCATTTACGTAAAACTTAATTTTGTATATAAGTATATTTGTATTTATGTAACTATTACAAGTGTAAAAGGTCCTACGTAACATTTTATTAGATCTAATTCAACATCACCTGCTCGTGGTGCATCCTGCTGATCAACAAACAAAGCTCTGGCTCTTCACCAACCCGCATTGGGCAAGCGTGGTGAAAGATGGCCCAAATCTCCTCATTATTGGGAAAGGCCTATGTCCAACAGTGAACGTCTATCGGCCGATGGTGATGACGTTCATTTAACTAAGGCGTGCCCCATTTTTCCAAAAGCTACCGATTAATATACCAGTATAATTTTGGAGTTACGTTATATACCGCTCTACATCGTGGTATTAACCAAACCGAATATAGGAAAGAAGTATTTAAATATGAATTATTAAGCATCTGGATGCGTAGTCGGAGTCCGGGCTAAGTGGCGATCCTTGGAGAGATCTTTTTTGTAACGTGCGAGAAATGCTTTCGCATACCTACCTTCGCAGGTATAATGTCGAACTCGCACCGACTAAAAACTCCACGATGATCTTCCATCGTCGCTTTACTGCATGGGAACGCTTTTAGCAAATCTCCTCGATCCTGCTAGCGGGGAGAAATTCTCTCCCTTTCCTTCTCTGGTAAAGAGCTATTTGAAATATACATCGCGCTTTCTCGGTCTTTTATCCTCATTTCAGCAACGGATCCTTCCGAATCCGTCACCCAAAAGCCATAGGAGCCATCAGAGCTAATTCTCCCAAATACACTATATTTACTCTCCTATTCCCTTCTTGGTAGAGACTTATGTCCAGTAGGGGACTGGCTGTTGACTATGAAGAAACCTCTAGTAAACCAATAAATTTGTTTGAAAGCGTTAATACCAACGCTCTACTAACTTACATCGCCCTCGCGCCGAACAAAGTCAGTCTGCTACAGCAATAATTCAAACACACGTAAGCTCGCCCCGCATACAAAGTGTCCGTAACAAATTCAAGTATTGGATTTGGCATGCAAACGATAGCATTCTAATGATACCAAAATTTCCCGGAAACAGCTCCGGGATAAACTGTTCGAAGTTACCGGAAGTTGGTCGACGCGCCGCGAACACCAGCCTGCGCTTTGATTTATAGTTTCACGTATTGTGAATGTGGTTAGCTGCTCGCATCACAGCTTCGTTGCACTTCCAAAGGAAATATCCAGCAGTGTTTTTACTAAATGTTTCCTAGAGTGACTGAACAGATGTGTTCTGTTTGTCGATAGAGCCCTGGTATTCTCACTGATGGTAGACCTCTGTTGCCGGAGACTGTCTAGGTAGGTACTACCGCAGCTCCTATGGCAGCTGACAAACATTACTGTGTTCTGGTTTGAAAGGTGTTTTAAGGAGGGCGCTGAAATTACTGGGGTAATGAGACTTAACTCATGTCATGAAGACAAGCACTGAGTATACAAATTTAATCACGGCTACGTTATTATAGGCAAGGGTATCACATACCATCAGGTGAACACCCTACTCTTCTCGTCACTTCGTAAAGTAATAAATTGTAAGAGCATGTTAGACCGTTTATTTTCCCAATTCATTCATATCAACCTAAGGCTAGTAGAGTAAACATTGCCTCATTATATACACAACAAAATTAGTGATTTCACTAGCATACAGCACCCTTCAAACCTGAACACAGTATTGTTAGCACATTACTATTTATCGCTTGCAATAGGAGCTGCCGCGGTATCTACCTACACGGTCTCCGGCAATAGAGACCTACCACCAATATTTTATTTTAAGCCACGTGTTATAATGGAAATTATATACATGTACTGATACAGTTTCCTAATGGTAGGTCGCCGTTTCCGGAGATCATCTAAGTAGGTACCGCTGCAATTTCTACTACAGCCAACAAACAATATTGTGCGTTGTGATCTAGTGAATTTACTGGAGTAATAAAACCTAGCACCTAATGTCTCAAGTCAACGAGCGCAGCGTGTTGCTGTATATACTATTTTCACTAGTGATTCGTTACGGGCAAACGAATCACTTACTATCAGGTAAACGCCTTGCTCGTCTATGCGTCGAATAAAATTAAAAAAAATTGCAGAATAATTGAAAGCCGTACCGAGTGAAGAGCGTTGAACCAACAATTTCACGCAATCGAATAAAACAAACCGGTTTCAATTCTGATACCTCAAAAACACAATAACGGATCATTGTATTTCGTTTGTGTTGTTGCAACAACAGAATGTTGATTCCCGGAGCGGCGGCGAATCAGGAAATGTTCGGAACAAACAATCCGTCCGAGCGGCCAACGATGTTATTGTGCTCATGTGGAAAGTTCCGGACCTCACTTCCGTGCGGACCGCACTGGAACTTTCTAAGTGCGAGCAACGCTTCAACAACACAACAGAAATATTCAACTCCGTTAATATATCTGTATTATCTAATAACTATTTAACAACAAACATCAACATCATCATCAGCCACATAGACCTTCCTCAATAGTAAGAGAAATTTAGATCGCCTCCCACACTCTGGCTCAATGCGAGTTGGTGGGTAGCCAGAACCTCGTTTGTTGATTAGCAGCAGAGGTTGGCTTGGGTTCCGTGAAGTGTTATGACGGATCCCTTAAACCCCTTCTTCTATATTTTTATTTATTGCAACTAAATATTCTAATTAATGAAAACTTTGCTCTTCATCCTCAACGGATTCTGCAAAGTATCTGAAACGTTGGAGTAATCAATAATGAAGTCAAATTCTTCTTCTTCATCAAACGATAGACGTCCACTGCTGGACACAGGACTTTCCAATAATAGGGGGATTTGAGCCGTTTCCTACCAAGCTGGCTAATACGGATTGGTAGGAAGACAAAGCCTTGTTTGTTGACAAGGTGCACAGCTAGTGTAATAGCAATTTAAACTTTGCCATACGATTATCTCCGCGGCGCAGTGGCTAACTGATTACTAGTAACATAGAGGTATTAGATTCGATTTCGAGTTTGGTTAGTACAAGAACTTTTCGAACCTATAATCACGGTTGGAATTTTATTTTGGAAGTAGAAAGGAATTTCTATATGCAACCCAAATTTTCCATTCTTGGTGTTAGTTGGAATTTTTTCTAAATAACGGACCTGTTCCGTTGTTAAGAGCTTATAAATGAAAGGAGACTAATTTGAATAAAGCGATGAACAATTATATATACCATACTTAAAATCCTTTTGGTAGAGTAATTGAAAATAAAATTTTCAGTTATAATATTGTTGCCGGTGAACAGATGAGGCGATTGAATAAAGTGGCCACTTCGGGCCGAGGGCTCTACAGTTTCAACAAGTTCTTAGTATCTGTTATTGTTTAAAGATAGCTGTTTATTCCTTTGCGTTGAGAAACTTCTTTTTTACCTTTTTATTCCTTAATGCACACACGTAAATAGTTAAAAAAAAACTAGGCAACATAGTAATGCATAATACTCACCCACTCGAGGTGCAGCCTGCTAATCAACAAACGAGACTCTGGTTCTTTTCCAACCCACATTGGGCTTGCGTGGTGAGAAACGACCCGAATCTCTCTGCTATTGGGAGAGGGTTATATCCAACAGTGGAGGTCTAGCGGCTGTTGATAAAGATGGGTGTAAAGTTTCTAATTCTGATTTAACTTTAACTATTCATAGAAAGAGTGTCACAATAATGAGTGTAGTAGTTCATGTAAATTCTAGAGTTCAACCTTCAAATGAATGCAACACCGCAGCGCAATTCGTTAGCGCTTTGCCACCAGCACTGTCTTAACTTAGCGCCGTTAACGAAGCTGAACCCGGTACAAATTCTACACCATCCTGTCTGACTTGATTAATTGTACAGAGCGCAAATAATTAAGCGTACGCTACACATTGTTTTATTCCGAGGCAACACCGCCCCGCGATAACTCCACAAACACCTATTCCAGTTTGTTAACCTCGTTCCAATGTCGTCTGTTATGCGACTATTTGTTCGTATCTCCGCAAACTTAAGTTCGCCGTCCGCACAATTCATAGTCGACTCTAAAGCTAGAGCCGTAAAGATCATAACGACAAATTGATCAGTTCCGGGCGCAAGTCTCGCCAAGGGGAAATGGCGAAATCGCAAACCAAAATTAGGTTTCGTTCGGAGACGCAGTCGGCTGTAGATAGTTCCGCGAGTTCGCTTTGACAGCACGGGAATAAGCTCTTAAGAGGTTCCCGTCATGTTTGTCTCGATATGCGCGATGGAAAGCAATTTCGGAATGTTTACGATTGTTGTTGGGAATTTTGTTCACGTTGCATGTAATAATATATATAGTTGTACATTCTATACCACGACACACCATAGAAGTGTATAGGTAAACTGATTCCACACTTTTAGTAACGGTCGATGTGGCGTGATGCCATGGTGCGACCTTAAGCTACCAAAAGATAATCTGAGAACTCAGTTGAGACTATTAACTGGGAATGGAGACATTAATATAAATAGGTTATATGTAGAACGAGCTAGTACACTCATCAGGAATACCAATTCGACCACTACCAATTTATTTCAAACTGTGACTGCTTCCAACTCAACGTCGTCTGTATTAGTTAGTGTATCGGTAGACAGACAGCTTCTAACTCAGTGTCTGTTAACTAGTTACTTTAAGTTATTGCATCTATCTTTATTTGTCCTTTTCAAAAAGCTTAGTTATGCTCATTAAAATTTAACTAGTTTTATTCTAGTCTCTAGCTGGTTTTAACTTACAAGAAAAGGGGTTAGATTAAAATTGAACTCGCCATCTGTCTACCGTACCACAGACAGACAAGCAGTATCACAGATACTTAAACGGATATGTTCAGTAAACTTATTACACGTCTCTTTCAGGTCCAGCGGCGCATAATAACGGAAAATAACCGGCGGTAACGTCCAAAGTAATAATTTTGTAACGTTCCACCCGGAGCAACGAGCAAACATTGTCCGTCCGTGTAATCCACGTTGCTCTTTCGTCCTTACTGCATGGTTCAACTTTATAATTTTCTTAAACTTCAAAAACTTTATACAAACTATAATGTATGATACCATCAGATTATATACAAATAAATTTACGTACAGATTTGAACTCGTAGGCACTATGTATATGTAGTTTTTAAGAAGTTATTTAGCAAAATTAGTTCCATACCCTATACGATGATTAATCGAACGGTTTTAGTAAGTTTAACTATTACACAAAAAAAAGTGATGAGCTTCTAACCTTGGTCCGGCTTAGAGCTTATTATTACAGCTTTAGATAAATCCTGAATATTCCTATAATCCGATTCGAAAAGTTCTGTAGTTAATTTTAACGTGCAATTAGTACTCTTACCACCAGGTCATTGTCTTGCTTGTTTCGTAGTTTTATTAAATAAAGAATTTCATGTTACTAAGTACAGAATCTTATCTTATCTTAATCTTAGAATAAAATCTCTTACAAATAAAACAGAATTCGCTTTCAAATAATTTACTTGAAATAAATCCACCAAGTAATCCTATTAATTCGTGTTTGCCGTTAGACGCCAAGTCAATAGGTGGCTCTGGCGCAGACAGGGGACCGGCGAAGTTTAACTTAGGATCTGTTGTCCTTTTGTTTAGAAATAATGGTGCAGACAAACCCTTATGTGATGCTCTGATAGAATTCTGCTCCTAGTGCTACTGATTGGAAAGCGTAACGTTTAAAATGTAAATAGAATTAAATTTGTATAGAAATTGAATAAGTCGACTTAAGAAAGAAAATGTTCATTCTCTTTGTAGTGGAATATGTAAATATACTGAACAATTCTTGGTTAACTGCTACTATGCCATTTAATACGAGAATTAGTACATTTCTGGATCCGCATGTAGTAGAGTTGTTTGTGAGGTTTTTGCGAAACCACCTGACAAGCTGTCACTCCTTAAAATTGAAGGTCAGCCGCAATAAAAGCATTGCTGTGTTCTTATCGACTATGCTGGCGTGCACTTGCCCCGAGTTCTGTCTATGTTTTTCAACCTCTGTATCGGTCATGCATATCTACCGGCATC
>DWLS01005680.1:0-12430 GCA_018246255.1 Pachliopta kotzebuea | reverse complement strand
GTGAAGGATGACATGAGTAAGAAAGGTGTAACCGATGAGATGATGGCTGATAGGCGAGACTGGAAGAGAAGAACATGTTGTGCCGACCCTGCATAAAGTGCGACCAGGGCAGGAGAAAGAAGAAGAAGACACATATGTACACGCGATCTTATCGTCCTAACAATGTATTCAAAACCAAAGGTAACGGAATATTTAAACTCCACGTCTCCGTGAAGTTCACAATTTACTTTTTCCTCTCATGCCTGTAACGAGAGAGATGTAAGGTATTAAACTCTCTTTATTTTCCCCTACGCTGCATTCTAGTTTTATAATCCACAATATACGTCTTACTAACTATTAAACCCTTGCCCTACAAACAATTTATGGTATAGGAGCAAAGGCCGCGGCCGCACAGCCGCCGTTAAAACTTAACTGTATTGAAGGGAAAACTGCTAACGCGCTAAACCCGAACATTAACCGTTTTAATTGTGCATAGTAAGCGAGTTACGGGTGAACGATCTAAACAATAGCTTTAGGACTGAACTTTTACTCAACTACTGTCAAATTAATCGTAAAAAGAAGTCAGCTTATTAGTGTTAAGTAGTAAAATTAACTGTTGAGTGCGGGCATCACATGCAGTTAATATTTACTTGATTTGTACTACTTTTCTAAAAAGCTGAATTGCTTTTTATAGGATTTCAATTATTAGCGAGAATAATCTGTAATAAATCACCCTTAAAAAAGGTAGACGTTACATACAAACACACGTTGATACCTCATAAAATCGCTCTTTTAACATATATGTATAAAACTATACTCCGTGTCCTTTACTCGCTACCTTTGCAGAATTCGTCGCTACACTTTAAATCAATTTAAAGCAACAGTAAAATATTATATTTTAAACACGTACTTCATTGAAATTTCCTCCAATTATCTCCATAGAAGCTGTATCAATGTGGAACCAATTAGAACCGGAAAATATTGCACGTGCTTTGGCTCACAACTCCAAACATACGAGTATTATGACCAGTAACAGAATATTTCTTACCTTTCAAACAATTTACGGGTGTACTATACTATTTACTTTTAAACACGGTTAAGATAAATCCTACGACAAAGACAAGAATTCAGGAAGGTTGTATTCTTATATAAAATCCTCTGAACAAACAGGAATAAAAGAATGACGCAGCTCCGCCTTATTCCTGTTGAGCACCAAATTTGAGTTCGCGTGAGTACTTAGACATGAATGTCGCCGACAAGTGACTTGAACATTCCGGGTCGACCTTATCAACAATAAAATCGAGAATTCTTAACAAAAACATACAATACTTATCCATAGTTTTAATATAAATGTTTTTATATTTAATTTATACAAAACGACTTAATCATAGCCAGAGTAAACATCTCCTAAATATTCGACGTCTAAACTACACATTAACAATTATACTTCTAGAACCGGTCTCATTTACTTCCGAGATCACTGCTATTTACAGATATACATAGAAGACTGGGTTTCACTTCGTCCCACAAGTGGGCATACGGAATTATTTAACTAGCCTGTGACGCTGACGATCTCGATGATATTGACTTAGTTGTTTTAATACAAAGTAGATCAGCACAAGTGTCTTCTGATCTGAAATAAATAACAAAATTACAGCAGATTGATGGCCTCTTATAGTTCTGAATGAGATTTTTTTTAATTGTATTCTCATTATTTATTAACATAATATCTATAAGTCTTTCTATCGACTTTCTGTATTTTATATTGTTATCAAATATTGTATTAATAATACTAATGACTGCGGTGCTGTGGTTGCGTTATAACGCGGAGGTCACTCGCTCATTTCTCATTTCTCACTCTCGCTTCCTCTTTCGTTCTCTACTTATATGATAAAGTAAAACGATTTACCAAATGTTAAGTGATATACGTACTTGGCACACGCGAATAACAGCTGCGGCGTTAATAGTTTACACAGCACTTGAGGATGCGCTAAAGTAACCTTTGCGAAGGAAACAATTTACGTACTTTAAGAGATCCTTACTTATGAAGACTTCTAAAGAAGAAAAGTTACATTTTATGATGTATATGTTTAATTAATGGCTTCATTATATGCGTATGACAAAAGCCGGTTAATAATTTATGTAGGTTATACAAATTTATTATTCAGCGGTGAATTATTAATACGTATTTCTGCTGAGCCTTCCCCTCGCCCCCACTGGATTGTAACCTATTACATGCGATCCATCCCCCGTTAGCGCATTATATATTTCGTATTAATGTTTAAAGGTAAGTTAATAAGTAATGCTGTATTGTGTGAGCAAAGTGAACACTGCGTTCAGTTCCTCGCTTCACACGACACACACGTTTTTAAACAAAATGAAACTAGTTTAGTGTACTGCATGTGTAGAATCTATTAAGTAACCGAACATTACTTCACAGCTTGGTAGCTGTAAGTTAAAGTATAATGAAACAATAATATATATTAAAAAGAATAAATAGTAAGTTACAGTAGATTGTACGTATAAAGGAGGACGCGCCGGAAGCCAAGCGCGCGCCGGAAACTGAGCGATAGCAAAACGTTCTGCCGGATATTGGATGCGCTCTGCAGTTCCTGTCTCTCGTCTACCCTCCCAACGTGCAGGTGGATAAGTGGAGGTGGAAGGACATCTCCGCAGGTTATTGTTTCCGCGTCTGCATTCAAGTCTACTGAACTATTACATTTATGTGATCACCTCCTGTCCCTTATATGGCAGGGATAGTATAAATGTAAAAAATGGACAATTGTAAAGTTCAGGAAATTATATGAAAAATTCTTTCTTTTCAGGACATCCAAGAATATGTATAAGTATAAGAAAGAAGACGAGACGACAATCTTCACTATGCGAGAGGTATGATTGCGAGAAGGAAATTAGCGGTATGAATGTCAGCAAAACAGAATGGATGCGAGAACTGGAATGAGAGAACTAGACCCTGAACCAAAATACGCAGGGGAACAATTAACTAACTATAATTAATGAACTACTACATTTATAAACTGATTGGTTATTCGTTTGATTTTTGATTATATAATACATTAACAAAATAATTTCGTGTAACTAAGTTCAACTTATCAATAATGTTTATGTTTCGGTTTACGTATAAATGTTATCTGGAATAACTGTTTGTACAAATTTAATCAGAACATTTTAACTCTTTATTTATATGAATCCATTTTACTCAGATGGAGTTATAAAATGAATGATTTGAAAAGAGGAAATTTAAGTACATTTACCATATGGAAAAAACTTCCTTTTTACAGGTACCTTTACTTGGTATAAAACGATCGCTTCCTGTGAACTTCTGATTTCAGCAAATTACAATCATCTTAACCAGTTATTTATTTCCTTTCGCTCAACTTATATAATAAACACTAAAAGTGGCTTTGATTTTGTTTTTGTAATACTACTCGTACAGTTCAAAGGCTAAGCGCAAAATATAATATTTCTGAGCGATCCTTTGAAGTAGAGAATATATTCGAACGTTACGTTTCTCCAATATACCTTGATCAGTGTGTTCGAGTGTCGCCGGGGGTTCCGCAGGCGCTGCGTCATACAACTGTTCCCTTACTACTTCACGTGTTTCATTCTTTGTATTTTTTCAAAGATCATATTTCTAATAATCTTGTTCAATACAGTATAGTATATTGCGATTTTGGAAATTGTAAAGAATCTATGGAATTATTGAACCGACGGTTCGTCAGCGCATTAATCTGTATGTTGTTGGCCTTTCTCACGTATCTTTCAAAACGTAGACGCTGTGTCTCACCTAAAGTATATCATAACTCAGAACGTGTATGATTTCTTTTTATTTAAGTTCTTTACAGCGACTGCGACACTCCGCCCTCTTCGGATCTACTCGCTCGTACCCTGGATGGGAGAGTCCCGGTATCTCCTTAATTTAAACAAGACATCTTACCTTGCGTTTATTATTCATCTGGCGGAGGCGCGGCGCCGCCCTCATGAATATTTCATTTTATGTATTCATTGAGATTCCCGAGGATCATGTCGAAACGTTACCAGTGTATCGGGTCAGGGGGCTACTTACATTTTAACAAAATACACTTTATAATACACTTGTTACACGAACTACATGACTCGACTACGCCGACGGTGAGTTATGCTATTTCAATGTTAAACTTGAAGAAACTAGATATATTAAAGTTTCAAGTTATTTGTTATACTAAAATCTACGTACAAGAGTACCTCGCCTGTCCTCGTATAATAATCTTCAAATATGAACCGGAGGGCGGCGCAACAATTTGTCTCGCCAACTTCTAGGCGCGGGTCGGCGCGTCGCTTCGGTGATAGTTCTCTCCACCAACTTAACTCGCAAGTTGGTAAACTTTACACAAGGCTGCGTCCAAAATGTGTTAGTGATGTTTTGCGTGAACATTGGCCTTTGTTAATTCGTTATACTTGCGTTCATGAACATGCCGCTACAAGCGCGCGGTTTACGGTGCACCCGCACTCCGCGGGGTGAAGGCCCGCGACCGCACTTACCTTCACCTAATTTCGTAATACAATGTCTATTACATTTATATATACATGAATGATTAAACATTCAGAGTTAGGAGTTTTATATTGAGTCAGATTTATATTGAATTTGCGAATATCGGCGAAGCGCGCACTCGAAAGCGAATTGGATTTTTAATCAATCAACACCGGGCTGGTGGTGAGGCCGCGCCCGGGGGCTGTGGGGGGCCCCCGCTCCCTCCCTGATGCTTACCGAAACCACAAACATGTGCGTATGTTACACATTTTTATTTGCAATCCATAATAATTAATTACTGTTGATAAATAAAACACCAAACATGAAACTGCCCTCCGCGCTACATGTTCCGGTACAGTGTTCACATCTATTCAGATATTACTTCTGTAAACAAATCTCGTAACAGAACAAACTAAATACACTGCAGTGTTTTTGTTGTTGGCCGTTTATCTCTGAAATGGACGAGCGGCACGTGGTGACGGTGACGTATAGACATTGTGTTCGCAGTCACATGATAATGTTTTACGAGGCGTGCTCCCGCCGGGCGGAGTACTTTGAATAAAAAATAATCAAAACATTTCATTTTCGCTTCAGCGGTTCAGAATCTTGGATATATATTAATGCGATTTTCAATAGAAAAGACACCCGACCCCTCGCTCCCGCCTCGGACCCGTCAGAGGTGAAACCAATTACGTGGAAACCCGAAAGTAGTCCCGCACGTGCGGCCCGGATGTGCGGCCATATTATTGTTGTAATTCAAATGGAAATTACATTTCCGCTGCTCCGGGAGCCCCTTTTCGCTTTTCAGATTACACTTTTCTCAATTTGTTTCTATAAGGTTTTCGTATAAAGATTTTTGGCGGTTTCTCCTTTTACAATATTTCACTGGGATTTTCGGTGAGCACGTTACAGTAATATACAGTACATTAGCACAGAGAAATGTATTTACCTTGATAACAAATTGAGTTCCGTGCCTACCTTACAGTTAATTTGTACCGTTGTACTAAATATATATAATATATATACATATCAGGCCAGGGCAGAACAGTAGAAGCTGGCACCATGTGCCAATGTTCTGAGCCCTGGACCTTTTTGTCTAGTTACTTAAGTTAATTTTCTCTCTAACAATGTACATAGTTATAAGATTTATTTAGACAAATAAACGCTTTTTATTTATTTATTTTATTTATATATACAGTAGAGTAGAGACAGAAGGTGCTGGAACTTCCTGGCCACAACAACAGGCCGCTAATAAGATGTTCACACACCGCATTACCTCACTAGGTTCATTAGTTTCAACACAACAGCTTCAGCACTAGTTATTGCAACTGTTAATGATATCAATTAGTAGATTAGCGATAGTAACACCATTCCAATATAAACTTATTGGTTTATTGATATAAAAAATAAATGCGAAGTGGTTAAAGAGAACCTCAAGAAGCAGATATGTAAGTAGATTGTGTGTGTGTTGCGACGGGCCCCGTGCCCCGGAACTGCTTTACGACAGATTTACGCGTTGCTTTACCTCGTTGGTTTATTCATACGACTGCTCACCGAATTCAGGCGCCGATGGCCCATTGGTTACATTTACCGCTTGTGAATCAGTTACTATAAAATCGAAAACATTTACGTGAATACTTTGGCAAACTTGCGTTATCGACAAGTTCAATTTGAGTGCTCGTGAAGAATATTAACGACGTCGGTACCATTACAAGAATCCTTTCTTAAAGAATAGAACGGGTCCTATTCAACGGGAACCCATTCCAGTAAGTATTTCGCGGGACAATAGGGAGCGAACTATTGACCCGCAAGTATTTCTATATATTCTTATACAACTTACTTTGAAAAGGAAACGAGATGTTAATGTGCCGCTCACGTCGACATCTAGAACTTAATGAATTATCCTAGAAGTAAGCCACTCTTTGGAGTACTTCCGCATGAAATAACTACTTTAAAAACAAATATACAGACAAAGAATATCAAAAAAGCTCTTAACAGATAGAGGATTGGCAATTTAAAACTATCGACATGAATCTATATATATGTTTACACAAAGTAGAGGCTCGCAACGCAATATATCAAAACCTGCAATAAAGTAGCCAATAAAATCCGTATACGTGACAAACTACGTCACTTCACGTGAAATACGAGGCGGGCGCGCACTTAGAGCTTCGATACGGGGAACTTATAACCTTTAGAGCTTTTATGAAACTTATATTTCAGCCCCTGTACTTTGATTTATGGCCTACCGTGTACTCACCGACGGAAACGTATAGCCTCAAACAACACGAGCTCCGTTTATTTAGATTCGACTTGGTTTAGTTTCATTTGCTAGTTGAAAGCGGAAGGAGGCCGAATTGTCGTGGCCCGGGAACAGCGTTAACTCGTGATATATAAGCATATACCGGGCGCAGCGTTATTACGGCTTTCTGTCTTGAGCCGAACGCTGAAACTTCGCTCTAATGTTATTAACTTGTCAGTTGAAAAGATAATCTGGAAAACGCGGATGAAATTTTACTATTGACCAAATGAAAACAAAGCCAATGAAGTTTTAAGCAAATAATGAATGAATCAAAGATATCATTAAGTATATAATTCTTTGCAAGTTAGGATTATATTGTAAAGCTACTTGAACAATTTGCGAACTGTTAGGAATATGTGCGATGAAACGATGTTTACTTTATTCAATAGAATTAAAATAAACTTCATTGAAAAATGTAAAAGTGTATTTATTTCAACATTCTGTGCAAATATCTGCGGAGAATTATGCAAACAAAGTTTGATTCAAAAAACACAACTCGCGTGAAAATACGCGGTGAATTGAAGCGAACTCTGCACTAAATTGGCACAATGCCGTTGAACTTTTAACCTCACCGCTCTTCCTGAAAGTTTTAAGCATAAGTATAAGAAACTGCTTGTTTGAACACAAGGTAAGCTTATTTATTGTCATGTCTACAGTACTTTTGTTGTATTAAATACGTGTTGCTCTGTACAAATTAATATGTACAATCGCGAGGTTATGTCGTTAAATAATAGAAAAGTTTCTATATGATTTGTTTTTGATTCGACGAAACAATGAGACGAGCGAGTCGTTTACCTAATGACAAGTGACACGCTTGCCCATAACAGCGTGGCCTTGTTTAAGATAATAAACCCACCACCACATTACGCTCGTCGCCTTGAGACGTAAGGTGTTAAGTTTCGTTACCCTAGTAATTTCACTAACATACAGCACCCTTCAAACCCAACGCAGTAAAGTTTGCACATTGCTATTTGGCGGTAGAAATAGGAACTGCGGTGGTAGTTGCCTCGACAGTTTGCGGTAACAGAGACCTTTTACCATTGAAAACTGATTTCGATGATTAGCCTTCTCCAACAACTTTTGTACAACCAAAATGAAATTTGATTGAAGAGCTTTCTTATATTTATTTCTCGTAACTGGTTAATTTCTATAACAAAAAATTATGTATAGATATAAAGAAATCTACTCTACAGATATAAACAATGATATGTGGAAATATTTGGACAAAATTCGTAATCGATTTTAGTCAAAATAAGATGTGAGAAATTGTTTTTACACCAATTGCAAAGCATAAACTTTGTTAGGAATGTGCGGCCGCTCGCCATCTATCGAAATCCTTCACGCACTATACGCTTTTCTGATTTACCCCACTTTGGGCTTTCATTGAATTCCTTTAGATGGCGGAAATTACCCACACATACATAAAAATTTAAAGTAATTCATTATTTAATAACAGATTCACAATGTTGTATTTAATTTTTATTGTAATATTATATTTATGTATAAGAATTAACTAAATTGTTTAATGGAAACCGTTTTAATAAAAACGTAAATGCAATAAATAGTAATATTACATACCTTTCAGACCTGTAATGTTTATAACTTTAACCCTTCTTTGCATGATGATGGAAATTTCCATCATATTGTTTTTTACATAACACATATTTTTATTTACACCAAGATTTTTTTAAATATTTATCCTTTTAACCAAGAGAATTAATTACATCATCGTGATTTTTTTTAAAAAAAAAAGAAAAAATCATGCAAAGAAGGGTTAATAAATAATATTCACGTTAGAACAAGACCTGGCTGTATGGACTAAAGTCCTTTGCTTCTCCGTTCATCATCATCATCATCATCTCAGCCTATTGCAGTCTCCGTTAGGGATAAACAAATATCATCATAATAATATCACGTTCCTTTATTCACTTTGCAGTGTGATAGCACAGATCACTTTTTATATACTGAAATATGACAGTGACACTGTCAGCAGATATCGAATGTTGAAGCGTTCTTTATACTGATACTGTTTGGCGATGGCTGCTGTTGTAGGGCAATTTTTAACTAACACGTTCAAAACATAAATCATAACAATGCCTAACGATAAAGAATACAGGTGTGTCAACTGCGGCGTGCCTTGTTATGCTTTATACAGAACCTATGGACCCTCGGTTTTAAAGCTAACCAAATGTGTAGGTATTCCGTTGTATTCGCCCGCACGTTATTATATGGTATAAGACGCCTCAGGTTATATATCTGCATTGAAATTTGATTTTACACACAGATTACATTTGTACACTACTGCGAAGTAAAATTATTTTCCTAAAAATCTGCCAAATATGATTTGGTTATAGATAATGTGGTCCTTTGTGATTTTACAAGTTATTTAACTTTGATATTGTAAGGCTATCTTTAATTTGTGTACTCAAATAACTTCATTCGTTTATCATAAAACTCTAGCGGCTGAGTTCCAAAGAATATCCAAAAATAAGTTTAGTCTTTTCTATCCAAATAGAGTTTATGTGTCTTTTCTATCAATTAACATTCTAGCAATATATAATATACTATGTGAAATATATTAAAACGTCTTTCTAAGCAATACTGTGTATTTAATTTCAGGTGAAATGTAAAGGTACAGTAGATAAATACATAGAATATGATCCTGTTATAGTTATGATAGATCTTGTACTGGTCTCAAAAGAAGCACAAAGGCATGTTCTTTACAACACTGATTTTAAGGTATGTCATAAAATTAGTGATTCCATTAAATATAGTGTAGATTCATACAGAAAATACTCCATCCACAGACGAAACTTGGATACTTCATGTACACAAACTATGTACTTTAAAAAATAAAATTGAATTTAGGCGGGTTTTCCATTTTTAAGAAAATAAAGTTAATTTATGAAAATCAAAAAAATATACAGATGATTTACACAACCTTTGCTACTACTTTGAATCCTATATGAAAAATCTATATTGTCATGTTTAAGTATTAATTACAAAAAAACTATGCAGGCAGAAAAAATAATTTTAATAAATGTTCACAAGTTAGAAATCGGGTAAGTATGTTGGATATGCTAGAACATTTTAGATAAAACCAACATCCATAATGTTTAAATTGGAATACAAGCATCAAAAAACAGAAAAAATATGTGACTTACAATCTTCACTTCAGCATTATGGAGGATCATCAGCCTTCCAAATCCAAATTGTCTATGTATAGAATTACAGTATTAAAACCTTAAAGTACTCAACTTTATTTTTATAACATTACAGGCATTTTGGAAGTTATTCATAATTCTGATGATGTTGGATACATATGCGGTGTGGCGCAGCGACAGTCTGTTCTCTATAGCTGTGAACACATTGTGTGGTGTAAAGGGAAACTATACAATATACTCTACTAACCTGTGAGTAAGTGTTACCTCTCTCAATATGAAATCACTTTTAACTAAGGAATTACCTAGTGATTATAAACAAACTAATAAGTAATATACTTTTCAATAACTTTTCACTTACTTGGGCATCAATGCAAACTAACAAACACCGCTTTGTATTTGTAATATCATTAAAGTAATATTATCCATCTTCGCTTTCTGAATTATTTCTACATTAAACCATAAACAGGTTGACACGAAATTGTTATTGCCTCCATTTGGAGAGTTGAACTTCGGACCTCAAATTTGTGTATCATTTGATAGAAGCTAATGTTAATAAATATAGTTTTTCTTATCTTTACTCTATTGACCTGCCAACACTATTGTCCTAGTTAGAATTTTCCTCATCACAATTTAGTACTATTCACTTTGAAGTGTACTAAATATCATATCTCTAGCATTTTTACCTTTTTCAATATACCTTTTTAATGTAATTACAGTAATATACCAATACAGAGTTCATTACCGGAAACATGGAAGTATAGTTGTGAGGGTTGGATTCAAAAGTCAAGGGGGGATGACACCGATCTTTTTATCTGGGAGAAAGACTTCTATGTGCAGTTTCTATCAACATTTTCAGGTGAGCAAACACATATCCACATAATTTTTTATTATCAAAAACTAGATATATATACATCAACCAAACTAGTTATTGCTTTTGTTATGCACTTAGCAGTAGAATTAATCTTCCATACATGTTTAACATCCACAGAGTCAATCTATATTCTTTCCATCTACCCTTCTCTGTTACTTGCCTTTCTTCTATTTTTACATGTTCATGTAACACCACCAATCAAATTACGTAATATGTGGCACCAGAAGCAGATTTTTTAAAATGTAATAAATCATTTTGGAAGTATATCCTGTTATTTACACCATTCAGCATGAAATCCATTTCATATGAAACAATTAAACAATTTTTTTTTCAGGCATTGTGGTATTCATGATTGTGGTTCATGTCCTTATGAGAATGTTCCGGACATCAGCGATTAAAAGTAAAGGTAAAAGCTTGAATAAATCAATGAACTTGAACTCTTATCTCAATGAAAAATGCAATTCTGGGAGTAGATCTTAGATGCACTCTTGTCTGCTTGAAAAATAACACATTACGCTCATAGTAATGAGAAGTCCCCTGTTTCACTGGTCTCTTTAACCCTTAAATGCATGATTTTTTATTTAATAATGAAATAAATATTTCAGTATAGGTTTTGAGTCACAGATAAAGAGAAAAATAATTAAAAAAATCTTGGTTTCAATAAAAACTACATTTTTGTATGTATGTAGCCATTTGGCTACACTATTCATTTAGGTAGGTGATGAAAAATCTTATTCATATATAGATAATTATATAATAAACCTATAGATCTAATGATTCATAGGGTTATTTATGTATGAAATACAGCAAAACAATTTAGTTCTTTGGTATGGCAAAAGGCCACCTGACACTTGGTGCATTCTATCTGTGAACCAACTTTTTCCACATTCACAATGCTTATGTCAAATTACACGCCAATTTTATTTTCTGAAGACCCTCTTACACGTTTTTTTTTCATTACGATATTAGCTATGATATAAAAATACGTTCTGAAACACTTGTCACAGCTGTCGCTTTTTAAAATGACTAAAATTGGTTTGTAGACTTTTGGCAACAATATGCATTTAAGGGTTAAGATAGTTATACGTAACTGGCCGAATCCAGACTTAATCTAATATTGAGATTATGTGCAGGTTGGAGGGTACAGTGCGATGCGAACAGCGCAAAACCAGTTCTTGTGGACATCCCTTACTAGTGTTAAATACTTTTTCTGCTGATTTCCCATACAATGGATACTGACTCAAAATAATGTAATATTTGAATTGTAGTTTGTTGGAAATTAAGCCTGCCCTTATACTGTTAACACATTGTTGACCGCCAGTTTTACTGAAAATTTATCTCATGTCACCGGCTGTTATTTTGTAATTTGATGCGGAAATCAAACAATAAAAATAAACTTTAATAAAGACACAAACACAAACTATAGATAAAGCTTGCGTATTAATTATTGATAGATTCTTGATTACATTCCGTCATAGCTTTTTTAGTTATAAAATATTTTTTATAACAAAATATTTGGCGGGTTTTATAAGCGAAAGAAACAGCTTGTATTATACTGACCAACAATTACGCTGTGTGGTCGCTAA